>PVIA01010822.1:0-49148 GCA_004024845.1 Tonatia bakeri | reverse complement strand
CGGAAAACCCACGGAAACAATCACTGCCCAGCAGGCTCCCCAGGGCTCCAGCACAGAGTGCTTTTGTTGAGGGTTACGAGCACAGCCTGACCCTGAGCTTGTCCCCTAGTGCAGGCCGGACGCCCGGCTGAAGGGGGCCCCAGCAGCCACCTCAGCTCGCACCCACGTACCTGTGGACAGGTGTGGACAGGTGGGTTTAACTACTGGGGCCTGGGAACTGGCTCGGCAGCTTGTCTCCCAAGGCCACAGGGAGCAATCAATCAATCCAACAGCCGAAGCAGCAGTCCTGGGAGGGAGTCCTGAATTCTGGCCCCTCCTGTGGGAGGAGAAGGGAAAAGGGGCAGCTAACCAGGTTCCCGGTTCACTCACAGCTTTGCCTAACCGGATTAACTCCGAGGCCCAGGCCCAGGCCCAGGCCCAGGCCCAGGGCAGGACCACCTCCGCTGGGGCCCAGGCACCGGGGTGCCGGCGCTGCCCTCAGCCCTGGACGGGGAGGAGAAGGGCCGAGGGGCCGGCTGTCGTCCTCCCTGCTCCTTCAGAGGCGCTCTCCGAAGTCCCTCCAGCAGGGGCGCTGACAGGCTTCACCCCGAAAGTGAAGGAGCCTCTCTCCTGAGTGTCTGCCTACAGCCCCGCGCCCATCTGGTCTACGGGGAAACAAGGGGAAGGCTCCAAGGGAGGCAGCTGACAGCGAGGCGGGGATGCAGAGGAGGCCTGTCCCCCACTGGGGCCAGGTGCGCGCCCACCTGCCCTGTTCCCAGAGCCCAGCCCCTCCCCTGCCACCAGAATCTAAACTCGAGCCCATGCACCTCGAGACGGCCAGACCACTTCCCGATGGAATGTGGGCTCGCGGCTGGGCCCCTGAGGCACACACTGGCCAAGCACTCAGCCTGCGGGCTCCGGGCTGTCCCCACCCCCAGGGGCCCCCAAGAGCCCTGGGAAGCTGTGGCGGGCTTCAGGTCCTTAACGTTTCCATCCCTGCGGTCTAACTGGACAGTGGCAGCACAGCTTGGACTTCCCAGGCCAGTCCGGCCTCAAACACTCCACGCAAAGTTTCCCGTCATGACACTGACGCCGTCAGCCCCAACAGACCCACTGGAGGCTCAGGGGGCAGGAGCACCCGAGGGGAGGTGGGGCCAGGGCGACGCAGGTCTCGGCGCTGCCCCTAGCCTGGCGGCGGGGAGCCGGCACTGGCTTCGGAGAAGAGCCACTCTGGGGCCTGCGATGCAGGGACACACCGGCTTCACCTGCTGGCTTGCTTCGGAAGAGCACAGAAGCCTTCTCAGAAAAGGGGAGGAGACAGGGGCGCTGTACAAAGCCCGCTCTCTGCTCAGCAAACCAGCAGGAAAAACGAGACGCGAAAAGAGTCCTCCAGGAGGCGTTTGTCTTCTCCCTCGGGCGGCGGGCTCTGGGAGCGCCGGGGCTCCCCCGCCACCCGTGTCCACCACTGCGGGGTGGGGGGGGCTCCCCGTCACCTGCACCTGCACCCAGGCTAGGCCAGGCCCCACCCTCAGGGACAGCCTGCCTCCGGCCTCCTTTGTAAGTCAGCCCTGACCAGAAGAATGAGGGGTTCAACCTGCTCACCCTCCCACAGGAAGTACTGAGATTGGGAGGGCCCCCAAGACAATATCCCCACAGTAGTTCGTAAAAAATGACACACCGAATGAACGGTGCCCAGCAGTCCCAGACTCGCCTGGAGAAAGATGGAGGGAGGAAAATTGGAGGTGGGGCTGGCTGGGCAGCAGGAAGCGACGGGCGGGCTCAGGGCCTCTTACTGGGAAAGGGTTTGGCAGCTGAGCCCAGGCCAGCCTCAGAGGGCAGCACTTGGGGCAGAGGACACCGTGGGGCGACGCAGACTGGGGGGAAGGACACGTCGACTAGGCTGCTGCCTCCCCTCTGCTGGGAAGCGGAGAGACACAGACAGAGTCTGGTGCGAAGAGCCCACGTGTGCTGGCCAAGGCTGGTGAGGACGGACCGGGGTTCAAGTCCCAGCTCCACTGCCGTCCGGGGCCAGGAGCGGGGGAGGCCCTTGGCCTCCTGTCCTCCGTTCCTCTTCATGTGAAGGGGGTGACGACGCCTCTCCTTCCCACCTGCAGCTGGCCTGAAAGGTCACACGTGACACTGGAAATGCAACGTGCTGCGCACTCCAAGGCACTGCACAAATGTCAAGCTATTTTAGGTCTGAGGCTCTTCGTGAAAACTGTGGCCTTCCAGGCAGCCCTCTGAGAGTCAGGAAGGATAAAGGGCAGAGCAGAGCTGGGAAAGGCGGCCTCCGCCGCCCAGGAAGAACCAAGGATAGAACCTAACACGAACAGGCTCTCCGAGGACCTCACCACCTACCAAGGGCTCTGGTCGTCCGAGTGGAGATCAGTGGGCAAGAGTCTGCCCGTCAGATAACTCTGGGGGTGAAACCAGTTCAACCCCAACAGGTGGCTCTTCTGGTCTCAGAGTGGGTGGTAGGATGGGGAGAAGGAAGAGAGAACTCTCTCATTCCTGCAGTCGGGCCACACACACACACGCACCAGAGACTGGGAACTGGGAACCTCCAGCAACAGATGACACCAGTTCAAACCAGCCTATCAAAAGGCTTTTTGGGGGCTCGAAGTTATGAGCTAAAATTCATCTGTGGTCTCACAGCAAGACCCCCAAAGGAGGCCATGAACGTCCCTTCTTAAAGGTACAGCCCTAAACCTAAAGAATTCATGTAGGAAAAGGGCACACAGGTCTGGACCTCACGGCCGGAAGGCACAATCTCCTGCTGGGGACCTCGAGGTGGGTGTGACGGACGACCTCTGCAGGCCGACACATCGGGAAGTGTGGCAGCCCATCAACTCTGGGCCCCCAAAGGCTCTCTCAGACACCATCATTGCAGCAGAGCACGGTGGTCCCACCGCTCCAAAGACCTGTGCTGTGTTTCCCCACCTCCAGCCAGATGACCACACGCCAGGACAGCCACAGCGCCGTTCCGTCCATAGACCACGGGAGCAGAGGTCCCCGGGCAGCCCTGGGGCCAGGGGGCCCCACCCCCTGGAAGGACTGGACGTGACCTGAGGTGGGATTTTCAAAGGTTTTGAACCACATCCCCGCTCCCAAAAGAGGGCTCACACTGCGGGGCAGCTCACAAACCAAAACACAGCACCAGGAGACCTCCGAGGACGGCCCCCGTGAGCCTGGGGCCCACAGCACGCCTTCTGCCCTGCAGGACTGCAGCAGGGACCGCAACGTGGATCCCAGCTGAGGACCCAGGTGTGGAGACCCTGTGTCACCCCCAGCTGCGTGGCTCAGCCAGGACCCCGCACTTGCCTGAGCCCTAGGGTCCCCCGGGGAACGCCGACTGGGGAGGCTGAGATGCGCGAGAGCTCGGAGGTTAACACGGAAACGAAGCCGAGGGGAACAGCTGTGCTAGAGACAGGAAGGCCTTCAGCCCCCAGACACTGCTGGGAGCTCCTGCCGTCCCTACTTGGCCCAGAGGGAGACTGCGGACGGACGGAAACCCAGACCTGGTACCTGAGATCAGGTCGAGCAAACAGAAGCTTCTGCCCCAGAAACGGCGCTTCTCCAGCCGGAGCCAAGCCTCTCCCACATTGGGGCCGGCCCGAGAACCGTGCTGGGGACGTTCGGAGCCATTGCAGAGACGAACAGCCCGGCAACAACAGCCCACTCGGACCTCATGCCAAGGAAACCAAACATAGCCCCCCCCGCCCCCGCATCTGTTGTCTGTGACTCAGTCTGGTAACAGCAGAACGAGGCTCGAACAACTGACTTTCTTTCACCAGGAAACTCTCCTGGTCTTCTAACCGGTGCTGGACTCCACCAAAGGCCTGAACGTTACAACGTCTGGAGCCACTCTGGCAGCCGCGTTCCCCTAGAAGGCACTTCCCCAGTGCAGCCAGGCTGCCCGTCTCCTCTGCCCTTTCTCCCCGACGGCCCTGTCTGCAAGGGCGGCACTGGATTCCGAGTTCTGCAGAGTGCCTTTCACACCACTGTTAACGAGCACGCAAGAACCGAATGTCGACAGTAACGGCCGTCAGCGATCACCGCCCTAACCACCCTCGCTACCACAGCCGGAGCTGGGGAACACACGCTGATCCTGCCGGACGGAGACGGCCTGCTCAAGGCGGCACGGAGCTGGGCCGTGAAATGAGCAAATGACTCAGCAATTCGGGGCTGGACAAACGGCTTCTCTTCTCCTTCCGAAGAGGTTGCCCGGAGTCGTCACCCCCCAGGTACCTGACCTGGTTTGCATGAGGGCTGCTCAGGCTTGGCCTCGAGACACGTCACCCACGTTGTCCTCAACCGCCCACAGCCACTTGCCACCCCAGGACCTGCCCTGCAACGGTCCAGCTGCGCCGCCCGATTCGTCCCCAGTGCCACGCGCAAGGGCACGTGCGTGGTGTCCAGGCAGTGCGAGGGAGCGTGGTGCCCAAGTCCAAGGCTGCACCGGGGGCTTCCGGGCAGCGATGAGCCCCTCCCCTGGAGGGGAATCTGCATGTATGGCAGAAGCTCCTTGGTCCCACCTCCCAGGCAGGAGGCCCTCTCTGCTGCTGGCAAGGCCACAGGGGACTTTGGGGACCGTCTGAAAGACTGGGAACCTGTGGGGGTCCTCCCCATGCCCAGGTGGGGAGCACAGAGGGAAGAAGACGTGAACGCAGTGAACACACGAAACCAGGTGCTGCTGTCTGCACACCGGAGACGGCGGGGCGCAGACCTGCAGTGGGAAGGGCCGCCCGCCGCCCTGTGGTCTCCTGCCAGGGAGTCGGCCTCTGGGGCCCCAGCGCCTTACTCCGTCAGGGCCAGCGGTCAGGCTGGCCTGCGCTGCTGGCTGGGGGCTGCCGCCACAGGCGGCTCCAGGCTCCTGAAACAAAGTTTGCGCACTGAGATGGGCTGTAAGAGTGAAACCCGCATTGACTTTGAAGACTTGGTACAAAAACAGAATGTAAACTATCTCATTAATAACCTTTAGATTGATTACAGGCCAAAAGGATGGTTAAATACATGGGAATAGCTTTAAAACTAGGTTCACCTATGTCCTTTTACATTTTTTTAATGCAATCATTGCAAACTTAAACTTTTCTGCTTAAACCTGAAGTATAGCTCTCTCTCGGTGCTGGACGAGACAGGTGGTCTCTACGGCCTCGCGTACAGCTGTGACATTCTACTTCTTGCCGTGCGTCCGAGTGGCCTGCCCGTGACCGGACAGCAGCGCGACAGGGCTGAACTCTTGTTCTCACAGAGGCATGATTTCCTCATCTCTAAAGTGGGGGTGACGCCACCTTGGGTGTGAGGGACAATGGGACAGTGACTTGAAGGTCACGAGGGGCCATGCGAGCGGTCAGCCGTGGTGAGGACCACACACGCTGCCGCCTCCCCAGCGTCCCCGATGGTGAAGGAGGGCGCCGTGGGGAGAGTGTGGCCCCTCCCAGAGGAAGGGAGCCTTGAAGCTGCCCAGTCTGCCAGCGAGAATGAACCCTAGAGTCGGGAGACGCAGCACGGCCACGCGGGGCTGGGAGAGTCCCGACGGTGAGTGAGCCCGCTTTCTGGGAAGAGCCCGTGGTCCCAAGGTGCGAGATGCTTCGCACTCCACAGGACACAGGACAGGTGAGTCTGGCCTCATAAAAGTGCAAAAGGGAAGAAGAGGATGAGCACCATTTTTTACGAAGGGAAGGCTACGCATCCTTTCATCGCTCTCCCGACAAGTTTTACAGGTAAATTAAATACTTGTATTTTTAAGGTTAAAACAGACAGAGAGACGTTACGTGGTTTGACTTGGGTTGTGAGCTGGTGACCACTGAAAATGGGATTCACACGACTCCCTTCCTGGTTAATTCTTCGTGTAACAGGGTGCAGCCAAGAGGGGGGCCCAAACAGAGATTTGGAATGGGGTCCAGAACTCAAGGGGTCCAGGAAATATGAGGACGTCCTCCCGCCTCCCCCCACAGGTGTGAGTTGGGGGAAGGGACGCATGGAGCAGGGCCTTTGGGAGCTGTTTTGAACAGCAACAGCCTTGCAGCGAACCTCTGGCATGGTCATTAACACATCTGTAACCTTTAACTGGTTTCGTGGGTATGTTAAATAGCTGTGTCCATGCTCTGAGCCAGGAGGATGGAAGTGACTTCCACCCAAGATGTAACTGAGGGGCAACTCCCCCTGGTCACAGCACCTGCGTGGGAGCTTGGAGATGATTGGCTCCACACCATGGAGCCACGCCTGCCCAGACCCACTATGGCAGCCCAGTAAACCTGGAAGGACATGGGAGTGCTGGCAGGTGTGGTCAGTTATGGGAGGAGTCGGAAATGGGGCTGCAGAGGACGACTGGCGTGAGGATTTAAACCCAGACTCGGCAGCCATTGGCGGGAGAACTACACGGCTTTGGCCAGAGTGGGGACTTCCGCAGCCATGTGGGGGAGAATCACCGTGTGGCAGGAGAGAATCATGCAGCTTTAGCAGAGAATCACCACTCAGCTGTGGCAGTGCTAGAGAACCACGTGGTTTTGCCAGAGTGCAGACGCCTGCAGCTTTGGTGGAGGACAGTACCTCGAGGCTTTGGCCGAGTGGACACCCCCTCCCAGCTTTGCAGAGGAGAACCATTCAGCTCGATCCTGGACAACGACACAGCTGATGGTGTCGGGAGCCTGAATCTACTTCTTTTCCTGAAACACGGTACCCAAATTAGGGCAGGGAGAAAAGGAAGGACTGTGCGTCTGTGGGCATCCTAGAAGACTTTGATATTTTAATGAAGACATTAGGTCACTACTTGAAGTCTGCATAGCTTTCAATACACATTTCCTTTCTTTTTCACAAATCTCTGGCATTGAGAGACGTCTTTCCTCTGCCGGCAGACAATGCGAACCTAGTAGGAGGTTCTTTTTGTAATAGTGTACTGTACCCCCCTTGGCCCTGTTCTGTAACAGTTTTTGGCGACTCCCACGGGACCACAATTGTCCGTGGCAGACCGACCCCCTCAGGTGCGGGAGAACGAGACTTAGGAATTTTCCCAGTCTCTGAGACTTCTCTGCACTCCTCCTGAGGGCATCAGCCGCCTAATCACGCCCGGAAAGGTGGAAAGGAAACGCAGAGACGTGGAAATGGTTTGGCTGAAAGCTGGTTTCTGAACAGCGTCTGGGAACAATGGGGTTGTGGTAATGGTTGGTTAGCGTGCTGCTCCCAGGTTGCCCCCATCTGCTCACTCACAGTGTCGGGGAGCCCAGGGGGCACTAAGGGAACCCGCACTCGGGTTTGGGGAGGAAGGGGACCCCCAGGCTCTGTAAGCCGAGGCTGCATGCATGTTAGGGATCAAACTGCAAGTCATGTGGGTGCACCGCCGCTTTGGGGTAAAATGGAGGATGAGCCACGTGAGTGCTCCACCACGGAGGGCAGGTCACGTGAGAGCCGCGCCATCTTGGAAGTGGACAAGGTGGTGGCTAAGGGTTCTCTTCAGATCATGGGCTGTGTGGCTGCTGTGTGGGCACTGCAGAGTCAGGTTCTCTGTGTGACTGGTTCTGATGGGGAGGGCTCTGGTTCTGAAGGTCGTGAACTGGGGTCCAAGGGCGACCGTCTGATTTATAGGGTGTTTGCAAGGTATGAGCTTCAGAAAGCTGCAGGACGTCCCTGCAAACCTGGGGACTTTTAGTGGAAGGTACCTGTAGCACTGGGGGACTCCTGGCTGCCACACGCTGAGTTTCAGTACAGTCCTTCCCCGCGTCGGGAAGGAGCGGGGATTAAAAGTGAATGATGGTTAAATCTGGATGGGTAAAAAAACATGTACAAAGGAGGTGAAAGTTTTAAACCTGGAGGAAAGGAAACCTCAACTACTTGTTTTCTGGTTTCATGGGAAAGAAGCAGGTTTCTCCCATCGGTCCTGTTTCTGATCAGGAACCCTCTGCACCTGAAGACCTAGTTAAGGTCGCCTGTAACCAGTTGGAGAGCATGCCTTTGCCCCTCCGGACCCAGGAAGGGTCACTCGGGGCAGATGAGTGCTTCGGCCAGAGGCGAAGGAGCGCGTCTCTGCCACGCACGAGACCGGGCCTGAAGGAGCAGGTCTCTGCGAGGCACCGAGGGACCGGACGCACTGGTGCAAGGGAACCCCTCTCTGGGACTCTGTTTTGGATTTTGCTCTGAAAAGACAATTGAGGATTCCAGGAAAGGTTGAAACTTCATACTCTGTAAGAAAGTGAACAAGAAAAAAGATTTCCCTTCATACTTTGTATTTTTCTCCCCACCTGATCCCTCCAGAATTTGGCATTCTGAAGGAGTGAGTGGTGACATGAGGTTTCTTTGCATAAATCCAGTAAGACCAGTCGTTAATAATGGTTTTGTTAACTGAGATTTTTTGACTGGAGTGTCACACCTGAAGGAGGCGTGTCTGGGTTCTGGCCGTCACCAGAACTCCCTGAGAAACTGGGATTGACTTGCAAAGCCAGCACAAGCCCACGAGAAAAGCCTGGTACTCTGGTTGGTTGTGCAGTTCATGGCAGTCTTTCCAGGGAAGGAATGAAGGTTGCTTTCCTGAAAGATGGCCAAAAAGGAACCTGTAGGCACAATGGAAGCCTCAAGGATTTGAGTGAAACAACTGGTGCAGGTGAAGCCAGATGGTGGATGTGGGGTTCTGCTTCTGTGCCCCAAGGGGCGGACCGAGAAGTCAATCTAAAGGTTCCCTGTGTGAGTTCCAGCAAAGCACACTTAAAGATCATAAGTGATCCAGGCTGCTCTTGGTGTGTTTATGTAAACAAACAGTCAAAATGAAAAGTGGGACTCAAAGTAGTCCCCTTAATAACAGTGAGGGTGATCTCAAGGAGAAAACCTGTGGTTCAAGGAAAATCACAATGCTCAGTACTGGACATCAGACTGGCACAGCCAAACTGCCTTGGAAGTTTGTTTTCATTTGAAAGTTGAAACCGGGTTTGTAATACCACCAAAGTAGTACAATTTACAGGTGCAAAGGAGCTGTCAAATTGCCACTGTTAGATGTCACTGCAGGAAGGACCTTGCAACTGAAAGTCTTCCCAAAAGACAGTCTCACGGGCACAGAGACTGGTTTGGGGATTGTTGTGTGAATTAACCTGTGTGTTGTTCTGTTTTCACAGCCCACTATGTATGCCTGTGACCTCATCACCTGAGCGATTGGCTGCAATGTAGGCCTCGCTTAAGGAGCCAATCTTCATCATCGCCCCCTGAGACTCAGCGGTTTGGCTGAACTAAATGGTTGGGTTGATGAACAGTTCAGGTGATCTGTGGGCCTCACTTTAGAACTGATTTTCCCTTTTCTGTCTTGATGGCTTGGACAGAAAGGGCTCAGATATCTGAAAGGAGGAAATCCTAATATACACCCCTCAGCCCGAGTGAAGTTTAGTGGGCCACAAGGGCTTTGGGTAGGTGTGGCATGCCTTGCACACCCTCCTCCAGATAAGCCATTACCTAAGTCCTCTTTACCTAAGTCCCTGCCTTTGTCATTTAGTGGTTATGATTTAATTGTGCCTTCCAACTCTTTCCACATCTGTCACCTCCAGAATATGATGAGGATGCCAACAGTCCAGTAATGCCAGCCTTTGGACATTAAGCCTTCGACTTCCTGGTGACAGCCAACTGACCCAGATCCTGTAAGGTCCTTCCCCTTACAGGATGTGGGTCAGTTGGCTGACCCATGCTGCACTCCCCCCTTTTCAGGGTACCCCTGACCTAAAGGTAGGTACGACAATGTCCATGTCCAGCTGGAAGCAGTTACAAGATGAGACCTTTGTACATTGTCCTTTATATGATTATGAAGTGGGTGTATGTCTGTAAGAAGGGATTGTAACAGGGTGCAGTAAAGAGGGGGTCCTAAATAGAGATTTGGAATGGGGTCCAGAACACAAGATGTCCAGGAAATATGAGGACGTCCTCCTGCCTCCCCCCACAGGTGTGAGTTGGGGGAAGGGACGCATGGAGCAGGGCCTTTGGGAGCTGTTTTGAACAGCAACAGCTTTGCAGCGAACCTCTGGCATGGTCATTTAACACATCTATAACCTTTACTGGTTTCGTGGGTATGTTAAATAGCTGTGTCCATGCTCTAGACAGGAGGATGGAAGTGACTTCCACCCAAGATGTAACTGGGGGGCAACTCCCCCTGGTCACAGCACCTGCGTGAGAGCTTGGAGATGATTGGCTCCACACCATGGAGCCACGCCTGCCCAGACCCACTATGGCAGCCCAGTAAACCTGGACGGATATGGGAGTGCTGGCAGGTGTGGTCAGTTGTGGGAGGAGTCGGAAATGGGGCTGCAGAGGAGGACTGGCGTGAGGATTTAAACCGAGACGCAGCAGCCATTGCCAGGGGAGAGCTACTCAGCTTCGGCAGAGTGGACACCCCCTCCCAGCTTTGCAGAGGAGAACCACTTAGCTTGATCCTGGCCGATGACACAGTTGATGGTGTCGGGAGCCTGAATCTACTTCTTTTCCTGAGATACGGTACCCATATCAGGGCAGAGGGAAAAGGAAGGACTGTGTGCGTCTGTGGGTATCCTAAAGAACTTTGATATCTTAATGTAGACATTAGGTCACTACTTGAAGTCTGCATAGCTTTAAATACACATTTTCTTCCCTTTCCGCAAATCTCTGGCATTGAGAGATGCCTTTCCTCTGGCCCACAGTCGCTGCCCACTGGGGCACTGCAGATAGCAAGAAACAAGGGCCACAGCCACGGCCTCCATGTCCCCTTCCCTTTCTCCTCTGACCTTCAGCTTGCTGGCCCTGCAAAGCGGAATGGCCAGCCAGGGAAAGCCGGAACCTGGGAGAGCCGGGCAGCGAGGCCAGCTGGGTGTGGTGGGAGCTGCTGTGTGAATGCCTCTGGGTCGGCAGGGAAGGTGGCCATGGACACCCAAGAGCAACTAGCAGGGTCCTGCTCCTCCACTGGGACGTGCACTGGTGAACTGCATGCCGAGGCGAGATTCCGCAGGGGACCCAGTCCGCCAGGCTCTCTGCCGCCGCCCCTTTCAGAGCCACACTGGGAACAAGGCCCGGCTGGAACAAAGGCCCCCCTCCCTGAGGCCAGGCTGCCTCCCAGCCCCCAGCCCCTTCCTCCCCTCGCCCCCAGCCGTGGTGGCTACTCAGAAACAGTCCTCCACTCTAGAGTTACTCAGGAATCACATTCTTAAAATAACTCATCAATTATACCTGTCAGCTTGCCAAAAGTGCCACAGGGGAGGTGGGGAGTCTAGACAGCATCTAACTGAGTGGCACCGCACCCCTGCCCCCCTGCCCCGTCCACAGAGGACCCTCCCAGCTTCACAAGTGGCCTCAGCATGCCCCCCACCCCCCCAAAAAAAAAACACTGAGAAGAGGCAGGAGTATGCGGCTGGAACGTGGACACTGTCTCCTGGCCCCTCTCAGCCCGGGGACAGCACGGGCCTGTCCTCTCTCTCCTCCTAGACCAGGAAAACCGGCCCAGCCTGCTCACAGCAGGCCCCGCCCCCAGGAGCCTGGGTGAGGACACGCTGGAGAGAAATGCCCTTGTGTCACTCCAATGAGCACGCGAAGTCCTCGTCAGCGCCAGCGGTGCCAGAGAGACAGGCTCACGTAGACGTGCTTTTCAGCTGGTGAGGATCACGGGTAATTAAAGTGCGGACTGCATGCACATGCTGGAGCTGAACCCTCAGGAAGCACCTTCTCCGACGCACGGCATGTACTCCAGCGAATGCTGTCTGTGCCCCTGGAGAAAAGTCACCTTCCACTCAAGGCAGCCTGAGATGGATCAGAATCCGAGACGCCAAGACCCTCCCCCACAGGCAGTCCTCTGGTCCCGGAGCTCCCTGTGCAGAGCCCCGCTGCCCGAGTGTCTGGGGCAGGCCCTGCTTGTGCATGGAGCACGCACAGCCGCCGCCCGGGCTGGTCTGGGCAAGGAGCTGCAAGCCCCATGCCTCCGCACCCTCCTGGAGAGCCGGCCACCCTCACCTCCTGGACTACAGTGGGACAGATGGGCACAGAGGGACCCGCTGCAGCGCTCCACTCAGGGGCGGCACAGGACCCTGTGGGTGCGAGTGTGGGTGCACACTCAGAGCTCCGTCCGACTGCGTCGGCCCTCAGCTCCCAGTACGGGCTGTGTTTTGTCCTGTGTTTGGTTTGCAGCTGACGTGAACAGTCCCCAGTCAGGAGGAGGAACAAGAGCCCTGCGTCCTCACTCCTTGGGTCCACTCCCTGTCCACCCCAACAGAGCAGCTCCCGGCTGACCGCCCAGCTGGGAGGGCTGGGTGAGGCTCCTACTTTCAG
The DNA here is from genome assembly GCA_004024845.1 of Tonatia bakeri. Classification (NCBI taxonomy): domain Eukaryota; kingdom Metazoa; phylum Chordata; class Mammalia; order Chiroptera; family Phyllostomidae; genus Tonatia; species Tonatia bakeri. The sequence continues at coordinate 36,911 of PVIA01010822.1, read as the reverse complement.
GAGTCAGAATTCACCAGGGTTTTGTGACTCAGGGAGGAAAAAGCTACAGGTGTTCTGGCCAGGATGCCCACCCAGACCCCACACTGTGGTCCTCTCCGTTCTCACCAAAGCAAGGACCTGGCCCTTGAACTTCCTCCTCACGGCGGAGGCCCCATTTTCCACCCCCAGCAGCTGGTTGCCTAGACCCCTTGGCACTGCTTGAGGCACAGGGTCATGGTGGCAACAGGGCAGGGGGCAGCCCGGAGCCCTGAGGATGTGGCAGGTGGCAGGCGGGCAGTCCCCAGGGAGACTGCGCAAGGCCGCCCCGAATGAATGCACATGCTGTCCTCTGAGAAACACGGGTGGTGACGGGACACCCAGCTAGACCTGGGGCAACAGCTCTGCCTATGAGACCTTGGGAAAGTCACTGCCCCGTCTCTCCCCAGCAAGTCAGTCCTGGCACCAGGAATCACAGGCATCTGTCGGCCCCCTTGCTGTGGTGGCAGGTGGGTAATATCACCTCCACCTGAAATCCCTCGCAGGGATGTGAGAGGATGGATGAGCAGGCATTACAGCCAATATTCTACTCGCCGGCAATAAACAACTCACCTTTCGGAGGTAAATGGGCTCTCGCCGGCACCAGGGAGCACTTGGTACTCGGCCAGCAGTGATTGGGTCTATGGTCCTCTGGCGTCCAGGAAGGCTAATCCACCTCCAAAGGTGAGCCCTTAAGGTCTGAGAACAGCCCACTCGCAGCGGGGCGTGCGCTGCAGGAGAAAGCACAGAGCGCCTCTCCCGTCTCCCTCTCTGTGGCCGCCAGCCCGGCCCCTGCAAACAACTTGGGAAAGCTCAGCAGGCGCTGGGGGAACAGGAGTCCTTTCTGGGCCTGTACCCTCCTCCTGCCGTCCTCCTCTTCCCCCCACCCCCCACGTTCCCCTCCCCAACTCGGTGCGTTTCTCAGGGCCCAGCTAGTCACTGAGAACTCTGCTCGTCCCACCCTCCCCCATGGCCCCTCTCCAGGCTGGGCCCTCAGCATTTGATTCCTGTCTGTCACTGAGTGATGGGGACAAAGGGTGAGGAGTCAGGAAAAGGTCTGCACCACTTTGTTCGGAGACTGGATGCGAACTCTGGATGAACTCTTCATCCGGGAGGGGGCTGGAGTGGAGGGGAGAGGCCGGCAAGGAGAAATCACTGCTCTCTGGCTCCAGACTCTGGAAAAAAAGAGCGGCGAGCTTCTCTTCAAACAACAGAAGGGGAAGGAAGGGGCACGGATGGTAGAAACAGCCCCCTCAGAGAGGAGAAGGCAGGGTGGGGGCGGGAGTGTCCAAGAAAACAGCAGGCCGCCCCAAGGAGGCTGCCGGCCCTCGCTGCGGGCCGCCCGCCAGGACCCAGTTGTCTCCCCCCTCCAGCCGTCGGTCTGCTGTTTTTCTCCCTAAAGCAGAGGGAATTCCTAATAAAGCCACAGCAGACTTGCGGAAAGACGAGGGAAGGGAGAGGCGCCAGGGAAGGGGAGACAGTTCAAACTGACGGCTGTCTGCGGGGCCCAGAGCACAGCAGATGCACGTCTGCGTGCACACCTCACGGTGCGCACAGCCCCTAGTCCCTCCTCCTGTGCGTGTGTGAGCGCGCGCGTGTGTGACTTGTCCCCAACCCCGGGCTGCAGCTCTTTAAAGACCACCGTTAACCTAGAGTGGAACCACCGAAGAAGCCAGCGTGTCTCCCCGGGGCACGGCATACCCTGGCAACAGCTGCCCCACCGAGGACTCGTCTCCCTCAGGGAGGCCCTGGGGCCTGCGCAGGGAGGAGGCAGCGAGGCACTGGTCCCCGGCCTCCCCACCCGGCCGGAGGAGAGCTTCCTCAGGCCTCCACTCAAACACAGCACTCTGCCAGCACCAGCACCCTCCTCAAGGCTGCAGAGGGGCCTGGTCTAGGCCCTCCCCACCCCCGCTCCCAAGAGAGGCCTCAGTAGCAAAGCCACCTGATCAAGTGCAGGACCTGTGTAGGGCACCTGAGCTGCTCCTCCTCGCCGGCCCAGCTGGCACTGGGGAGGAACCCCCCCCCACCCCAGGAGCAGCCTTGGCAGTGCCAGCCCCGCCTGAGCAGCAGGGACTCCAGCCTGGGGTCTTTCCTGATGGGGGAGGGCGCTGGCAGTCTTCCCCCTCCCAGAGGGGAGAGAATCTACAGGTGCTCGCACTGAAGGGTTCACACAGAGGGGGGCTCACACTGCAGAAGAGAGGTGTGAAGCTGCCCAGGGGTCCTCCCCTTCGCTGCCAGTTTCCCTGCCTCAGGGCCTACCACCTCTTTCACTGTGGAAAAAACAACCCCACTTTCGACTTCTTGCTCCATCTGTAGTGATTATCACTGTTCTTTGATGGGAAGCCCTTCCCCAGCATCCCGGTGCACCCTGCAGGGAGGACGCTGGGCAAAGGGTCAGCAGGTGCTGCGAACAGCGCTGGCCTGACTTCTGAGAGCGGGATGGGGGACAGGGCAGGCTCTGCAGGTGGGTGGGGCAGGCCTCTGAGGGTGGGATGAAGGAAAGTGCTGGAACCGCAGACTCTCCCTGCAGGGCTGCCAGGTGGAGTCAGGAAAACGACTGAGCCCCACACCCCATCCCGGTGACCGGGGCGCAGGCAGGTTGGGCTTGTTAGACGGGAAAAACAGGACGGAAGAACAAGCCGGCGAGACCATCGCCGCTGCCCCCTCCCCTTCCCCACCCCGGCACAGCGCCCAGCCTGGCGTGGGGAAGCTCGCTGTGTGCAGTGTGTGCTGCAGCCCGGCACGCACCGCACAGAAGACACGAGCATGCCTCTCAGGCCGTCGCGCTGGGTCAGAGTCTGTCGCTCAGATGCATTTATTCTCAGGAGACCGTGAGCTCCTGGGGGGGGGACTTTTTATTGTTTCTTTTTTTAGTAGCAAGTACTCAATAAAAGTTAATAAACTGATGTTTCTCCCTTTCCGGGTAAGCAGGGAAAAGTGTTTCAATTTTCAAAATGTTGACTGAGCACCTACTGGATGCTGGATGCACGCACAGATGCCGGTCTGTGTCCCCGGAAGGTCCGTCTGACGAGGGGACTGGCCACACTGCGGCTGTGACCGCAGAGCCGGGCTGCAGGGGGGGGCTGCGTGCAGGCGGCGGGGAAACACACCCCGGGGCTCGTCCCGGTTTGTCAGCCGTCGCCGAGGATGCTGTCCACCGTGTCACTTGGCATCTTCTCAGCCAGGTGATGGGAGAAAGTCTGAGCAACCCTGGAACAAGAAAGCCATCTGCTTCCCGAAGCAGCTGATTCGTCTTCAATTCTAAATGCTTGGAAATCTAGGACAAACCCTGTTTCTGCTTTTGCTACTAGGCTACAGCCAGCCTCCACGGGATCCGACTGGACAAGACCCCAGACTCACGAGAAGACAGGAGGGCGCCGCAAGAGGGCCGTGAGCATCCAGGGACGCACACTGGCACTCCCTGGCCTTTTGTCTTTCTACCCAAACTTTCTCTCCTGCTCCCCCATTCATTTAGTGAACCTCATTGTGTCGCCTGTAGCTTCCGGTAACCCATCTGAGTTCTGCTCTGGCATGAGACAAGCTGTGAGTGAGTCCGTCAGACCCGTCACCGGAACTGCCAACCAACGGGAGCTGCACCCGTGCGGTCGCCCAGAAAGGAGCACCCGCGGCCACAGGAAGACGCCAGGAGGAGAACACGGACACGGGCCCTGAGACGGGCGGAGCCGGGGCAGGAGGACTGTTTCTCTCACACCGGTGTCTTTATTCAGTCTTCCTGGCGTGACACTGCTTTCTGCTGATGCACTTAAACACTGGACACCTTGCTTTCCCTTCCAATACCGAGGGTGCCATGGCGACAACAGGCCGGGCCTGCGTCACGTCACCTGGCATCACTGCCACTCAGGTCCGTGACCAAACTGCTCTCCAGCCCAGCCCCACCCGCGGAAGCAGACGCCCCTCCTTACGCGGGTGGAGCACACCCACTCACCGAAGACGGGCGCTGCTCCGCGGGCCATCCTGACCCTGCGATGGGGGACAGGAGGCTCTGGGCCTCTCACATAGCCCCCCACACACACCCCCGACAACTGAGCGCCTGGGCTGGGAGTGTGACCACACGGAGGGGACAGAGGAACGGCGTGACCAGGACGGGCAGGTGACACGAAGGCGCTGTGCCCGCTTCCCATTCCCGCCAGACCCCAGGCTTCCAAGGGAACCAGGAAAGGCGGTGTGTGTGCATGTGCCGCACACATGAACACACGTGTGCACACACAAACAGGCACACACACACGCATACATGAGGGGCGGTCTCGTTGGGCCACCCACGCAAACAAGTCACGCTCACGGCCTGAAAGGCTCCGGCACATTGCGGAGAAGCAGCAGGCAGAGGCCCGATGGAAATCAGGAGGCAAGCCTGCGGGTGCTTGGGCGTCCGCCCTTCCTGGCGTCGTGCGGCCGGCCGCAGCCCAGAGTGACCAAGTCTGCGACCAGAATCAGGGACAGAAAATGACTTGTTTCTGGACAGCTGAGTAGGAGTCCACAGAATTTTCTTGGAAGGAAATTTAAAGGGCTGTCACTCAGAGGGAACCAACATTTTTGTAGGCAAATCTTCATTTAGTGGAACTTCCTGAGTAAAATCCACCACACCCCTCCTCTCGTTAGCTGCGTGACCTCGGGGGCCATCGTGAAACTCTCGGAGTCTCAGCGTCCTCATCGTGAAGCCCGTGCAGGAACAGAAGCCCTGCACGCGGGCGATGCCCAGTGCCCCCCACCTCGGGACCTGCATGCAGAGCCCCTGCTCCTGCCGACACTGCGTCTTCAGCTACAGCCCAAGGCGACCCCGCCCCCACCCCTCCTGGTCCGGGAGCACTCCTCCTTGCCAGTGACTTGGACACGGTAAACAAGAGTATAAGGTGACAGCTCAGCCCTCCACACCGCCGGCCACCATTCCTCAGCTGACCACCAGGGCAGACTGTGTCTGAGCACCAGAGACGCCTCCAGGGCCAGCCTGTCCCAGTGACTGGGCCGAACCCGCTCCTCGGCCAGTTTGATACAAAGGGACGGCAGCTACTTCCTTCCCAGCAGGGCGGGCGGCCAAGCAGACCCTGACAAGGAAGCTACCACGGGGTCTCAGTGCCTCAGGAGATGGGAGATCTGATGGCGTGAGGCCTCCAGGAGCATGGAGGCACCTTCTGACCGCAGGAGGAAGCAGGGGAAGGCGGAAGGCTGCCGGGACGAGGCGGGTGTCGGTGTGCAAGATGAAGCTACCCGTGAAAACTGAATGTGGGCAAGGCCCAGCCCTCCGACATGCACAGGCACACAGGACACACGTCCGCGTGGGTGTGAATGACCGGACCCATGGGCCCCGAGCATCGGGAAAGCGTCACTGGAGCAGGGGGGCGGGCCCGCTTGCTCTCAGTGGCCCCTGGGCAAGGATGGCAGAGCTCATGCTGCCCAGGTGAGTAAATGTCACTGAATGCCAACCCAGCGGGCAGTCAGTTCCAGCCGTTACAGGAAAATGTCAAGTCCTCTCAGCTCACAAGCTGGGCAAATACCACTTGGGGGGCTGTGGAGGCCCCGGGGGAGGGGAAGAGGCACACAGAGAGTGGAGGAGGAAGGCAGACAGGGAAAGGGGCCCAGCCGCAGGCTCGGGGACGGGCAGGGAGCCAAGTGCAGGGGACTCAAACGCAGCCTCCCGCAGGCTGCCCAGAACAGGCGTGCGCGCCAGCCCCCGAGGGTCGCTGGGCCCTCCTCCGCAGGCACGACCTTCCCAGCACAGGCCAGCCCCGAGCGCGCGGTGCTGTGCTATTACGGACACTGGGGTTTGGGAAGAGTGGGTGGGCCACGTGACAAGGAGGATGATCATGACTCAGGCCCTAACCGGGCTGCAAGCCCCTCGCAGGTAAGCCCAGGACTTGCACACTGGGACCCGGACCGCTCCTCCTCTCTCCCTACGCCTCACAGACAAGGTCTGCAGCCGGGACCTGGACGAAGTGCCACCACACCCTCCCCACGCTCTGAGAGGAGGAGGCCTGCCTGGGGCTGGGAAAACAAAACCCAGCCAGGGCAGGAGTCCACTGCTAGCTCTCCCCTTGTCCAGCCCGAGGGCCGGGGGAGTCTGCCCCAACACCTCCGAGGCAGACAGCGTGCGTGTGGAACGCAGCGTCTGGAGCCCCCGCTGAGGATGGGCGCCATCGGGGCACCACGGGGGCGAGGCGGAGATGGAGCCCATTCTCGGCCGCACAAGCCCGCACAGAAGCCACAGCCACGCCTGTCCTTGGTGTGAGGCCCTCCCATGTGGGCGCCACATTGAGTCCCTGGACAGCGAGGGGTCGAGGTCGGGGTGGAGCGGAGGGCAGCAGTTACCACCATTCTTTGTCACCACGCCGGTCCCACTATCGCCGTCAGTGCCCGTCCGATGTCACAAGGAACTCACTCAGCGTTCAGAAGGAGCCCCTCCCCTGCCCCAGAGTCGCAGGGAAGAGAACCCCGTTCCCTGTGATCAACCAGAGGCTGGGCCAGTGGAAACAGACAGAGGGCTCATCCACAGGTTTTCAGAGTAACAAGGGGCCTCCCCCCCTCCCCGGCTCCAGCCCCCACGCTCGCTCAGTGGGAGGCGCCGGAGGGTCTGCCGTGGGGCCTGCAATCGCCTCAAGAAGCTGCAGCCTCGCAGTGTGGGGAAGGCACCAAGCTCCGTGCGAGAACGGTAATGACACACCAAGACCACCTTTCCCCGGGGCTCCTTCTGCAGGAAAATGAAGTGACGTGGCTCGGGCCGAGCCCGATGACAGCCCCTCCTCCCTGGCTCCGCCGGGCAGCCGAGGAAGGACCACTGTGGGGGGGGGCAGACGGCCCAAGTGCACACTCCAGTCCCGGCTCAGAGGATGCCTGCAGAAACCAGGCCGCTGGAGGCCGTGCTCTGGGGCTCGCCCGGCGCCGTAGGAGCCAACAGGGCTGTCGGCGGCGCGGACCTTCCTCCCGTGCAGGAAGGAATCAGGCCAGGCGATGGAGAATGAACGCCTCTGGCTGTCTGAAGCACATCAGGCTCTCCGGGCTAAAACCTCCTGGGGGAAAACCAGGGCCTGCCTCCCCACAAGAGCTGCAAGGTAGAGAGGAGGCGGGGGGTCTGTAGGAGCCTCAGATGCTGACGTCTGACGCCCCAAGTAAATGCCACGTGCAGGAGCTGGAGCCGTCCCCGAAGTGAGAAACGGCAGGCAGCAGACAGGAAAGAACTCACAAAGGCACATGCGTGTGCACGAGCACACCCTTGCCTGTGCCGTGCTCACACCTCCTGACCTGCACTGCTGCAGAACCCCGCCCACCGCCCCGCACTCTGCACGCCGGACGCGGCTCAGACCTGTGCAGGCAGGCTCCGAGGTGCTGGCAAGGGGCCCCTTGGCGGGGAGAGGGTCCCTGGGGCTTCTCCCTGGGGCGGGTCCTCTCCTGCTGTCCTGAATGGAGCTGGTGGGGAGCCAAGAAGGTGAAGGACGCAGCATACTAGGCCTCCGGGGAGGAGCCCAGGGCCTGGGGGCTCTGGTCACGCCACTTCCCGGCACCCCGGCACCCTGGCCTGCACACACCAGGCCAGCACTCAGGTCACCAGTGTGGTGTGAGGCCTCCACGGACTCCCCTGCAAGGCTGCTCTCAGCTGGTGGAGTCAGCACCTGAGCCCCAGCACGGCCCCTGGCCTTACCCAGGCTGGGGCTCCCCTGCACCTTCCCAGGACCCCGGCTGTCTCAGGCGTCCCTGGAGCACCCCGGTGATGCCGGTTCCCTGCTCTGCCTGATTGGAGCTCTCACATCTCCGGTTTCCTCTGGCTACTTCTGTCCTTTCCCCTTCTCGGCCTCAGGACGAGGCCGCTGTAACTCACCCCCGCACCGTATGGTCCCTCCCGGGCCTCCATCCGCTAGCTCACACACGCCGCCCCCGGGCTCCCACCGGCCTTCCCCAACCCAGAGGACCAGGGTCACAGGCACCCTGGGAAGGAGGCCACATAGAGGGGTGCCGGGCCTACCATGACTTTGCTTGTGGACACGAGCCTGGCGCAAGGCCTCGGAGCTCGCTCAGAGTGGCCTCCCCACCCAGACATCCCAGGAGGGAGGGCCCTGACAACTGAGTGCTGGCCTGTGCACCTCTGGGGGTCTCCGAGAGCCTTTCTCTGCTGGGGACAGAAGATGAGGGCAAACTTCCCATTCAGTCAGTGGCATAACTCAGGGGAGATTCTCCCAACGTCTGGTGCCACATCACCTAAGGCTGTCAGGAAACTGCCCGTGCTCAGCCCCACCGGCCAAGAACACCAGGTCCAGTCCTTGCCCCACAGGGAGGCCCAGCCCTGTCTCAGAGCATGGCCCCCCTCTCACATACCAGACCACACTTCCTTAAGGAATGGCAAACCACCCTCGCACGTCCTTACTTTGTCCAGAAGCCCCACCCACAGGCTGGTGGGAAGCACGTTATCTTAGAGCTTCAGCAGGGCGGGCGGTGAAGAGTGAACTCAATTCCAAGTTGGAGACCAAGCCCCAGCTCCCTGACCGCCTGGCGGCACCATACGAACCTGCAGAGCCTCTACTGCGTTTCCAACCCTTCACCCACACATCTCTCTGTTTTCCCAGCACGGTTTCCAGTCTAGGACGGACAGCTACGTGCGGCGCCACACGGGAGAAACTGAGTCAGGAGCGCGGACCAGCCTGGGGCTGGGCTCCCACCGGCTTTGCAAGCTGATGCTGCGTGCTTCCGTTAACGAAAATCGCCAGTCTGCTGCCCCGTGAGTGCGCCTCCTCCAGGCCGGCTCGTGGCCGAGGTGGCCGTGACAGCACCGTATCCCGTGTCACCTGACCGTCTAGAAGAAACAAGGAGTCGCAGGCTCGCGAGGAAAAGGCACTTCTCTCACGAATGCCCTGCCGGTCTTCTGCCCTATGAGGCCCAGGCCGGGCAAAGACCGTGTGGGGCTCATGGCCCTCGAAAGTGGGGCCACACCGGGGGCTCTCCAGAGCTGCCATGCCACGGGCGTGGAAACTGGAGACCTGCCAGTTAAACGGCATTCTCAAATTACACGTGAACTTGGAAGCCGTGCTCGCTGGCCTCAGGAACCCAGACCTGGGGCCTAGCACGGGCCCTGGGCCGGTTCCACCCACGGTCAGTGCCCACTCGTGCCGTCCTGGGGAATGGTTCGGAGGCTGTTGAGCACACGTGGAGAAAGCACAAAGCCAGGAGTCAGGGGAAGAAGGGAGAGAGGAGGGGTGAGACGCCGCCTCCGCGGTGCCCAGCACGGACACCCCCCCCGCCGGGGGAGAGCCTCAGACGTGCTTTCTGGAGCGTGCTAGCCGTGAGGAACCAATTTCAACTGCCACAGAACTACCAGATCACGTCTGAGGAGGGACAACCACGTGTCTTCTGTACTGGAGAAACTGCCAAAAAAAGAAAAAACAAACATTTATGCCACCCGCCCCCCACCCTGCCTGTGGCCGAGCCAGGGGCGCGCACAGAGCCCCTCACGCAGCTCCAGCTCCTGGGCTCCGGCGCACGGACGACACGTGGACTTCAGACCCCTAGGACGACAAACGCCGGAGAGTGAGCCCTCTCGCTTACGTTCACGTTGATCCCGTGCTGACACACTTCAGGTACGTCTGGATTTAAATAAAACCCATTATTAAAATTAATTTCAGCTGCTGCTTTTTCTTTCCTTGAAGTGGGCTACTGGAGAATCTGAAACGCTGAATTTAAAACTACAAATGTCCACTCCTACGGGATCTCTCGCGAGGGCTCCATGGCTGAGGGTGGGAGCGGCCCAGACTCGCTGCTCCCGTGCCGACGCCCTGCCAGCACCCAAAACAGCCCGGGGAGCGCCCAGCGCAGAGCAGGAGGGAGCCCGGCCTGGGCACACAGAGCCACACGAATGCGAGGGGCACCCGCTCTCCGCCGCAGTTTCAGAAAAGGAACCTCACTGACTCACTGAGCCGCCCGGTGAGCCGAGTGCGTGCTGTGCCTCCTCATCCGTGTGGCTGCCCAGCAGCCCTACGCAGCGCCCCCCCCACCCCCTGTGCGGAGGAGGAGACCGAAGCTCCCTGGAACCCAGTAACTTACTCACGTCCCCCAGCACGCCAGGGTGTGAATCCACCCCAGCGTCCCCCTAGGCCATGCTGCCTGTCCCACCTGTGTCACCACGGCGTCCTCTGAGGAACAGGACACCTGGAATCCCACAGAGTCCCGTTCCTTAGACTCACTCGTCTGCCCTTCCGAAACGCCCAGGGCTCGAGAGCAGTCCCGCACAGATGACTGTGCCCACGCTGAATCACGGGAGCGCGTCGGAGCGCTCTCTCCGCAGACGCGGTGCTGCTCCCGGAAGGCGAGGCGGCGGTGGGGCCCGAGCGCGCAGGCGAGGCACAGCTGAGTGCCGTCTGCGCCGTGGCCGTGGAACACGACCACTGCAGCCGCCCCGGAGAGCAGCCTGGCCGGTCCGCAAGTGCTGAGCACGGGCCAGGCCGGAGCAGCAGAGCCGTCCTCGGGATGGGCCCAGAGAGACAAAGACTTGTCCGCGCAGAACAAGCGTGCAAGGGCCCACCGCCACGCCGACACAGGAAAACCACCGAATGCCCATCGGCTCATTAACGGATACACAGTGTGGTCCAGCCACAGGGCGGAACGCTATTCAGTTGTCGAAAGGGACAGAGCGCTGACGTGTGCCACAGCGCTGCTGAACCTCGAACACTCCACGCCACGTGAAGCTGGTCACAGAACACCCGGTCTGGCTCCACTGGCGTGAGCACGTCCGGAGCAGGAGCCCATAGGCACAGATTAGAGGTCACGGTTGGCGAGGCGGAGAGATGCGAACTGGCCGCCAATGGCCCTGGTCTGAGCGGGTGACGGCCGCACAACTGTGTGGCCCTACTAAAACCACTGGATCACACACTGCCAATGGGCGAATCCCACGGCTGATGACACACGTCTCCAGAAGACTGTAAGACGATGATAACGAACTGCTCTGTCTCAAGGCTGTCGTCATGACGAAGGCAACATTCTCCTTAAACTAAGACGACAGTGAGAGTCCCGCTGCCGGGCCTCAGTCCTGCTCTGGAACTGTCAGTGGCTTGGAGGAGCCCGCGTTCCCCAGGGGGAAAGCATGTCTAACCGCGATTACGTAACACCGCACCGCCGCCAGCTGCCGATACGGAGAGAATGCCATCCCTGACACACACAGTTCTAGGGCTTTTCAGGGACTGCTGCCCAGCGTGGGGATGATTAAACTCCTCTGTCTTAGCTCTTGCCCACGTTCCCCTCTCTCCTTCCGACCGAGTCCCAGCCTCTTGGCCAGAGATAGCGACTTCTCACTCTAAGAGAATGGCGAGAGAAACAAAGGAAAGCAAATCTCAAATTCAGCAGTTCTGGTCCCTTTTCAGCACAGAATCACAGTCTTGGCGTTGGCTAGGTCTTCAGGGACCATCTGGTGCGAGCCTCTCTCTCTCATACAGGGAAGCAGGGCCAGAAATAATAAAAGCTAACAGTTATTGACTATTTCCTCTGTGCCAGGCGCTGTAATTTACATGTATTACCCCACTGCACGCTAACAAGCCTCTAAGATAGATACCATTATTATCACCATTTTACAGACGAAGAAAACACAGCACAGAGAGGGCTAGCACCTTAAATAAGGTCACACAGCTAAAAATATATCAGCGATACAAGGCCAGTTGGTCTGGCTTCAGAGACCAAGCCCTTAACCATGGCTAGAAGTGGTTCTCCTAAATTTATAGGAACAATTTGCTGGTCATCTCGTAACTATTTAGAGGTAGGTCTAAATCTAGTACAGGTATGACATGCCCATCCCAGTCCCCGCTTAATGACAAACATATCAGTGGAAGATGGGAGTTGAAACTGAGACCTAAACCAAAAAGGACACATTCCCCGCCGCGGCGCTCCTGACCCACCAGTGACGGGGAGTCTGCGCAGCACTGCCGGAGCTGGGCGGGCCTCCGGGAAGCCGCTCCTGGCCTTATTCTGCCAGAGAGGGAGAGAGCAGCCACGAGCTCATGACAGTCTAGACCTGCACTTTCTTTTCTGGAAATCCCTCTGCCGCGTTCTGAGAAATGGCACCTCCAAGGCGCAGTCAGGACAGAAGGTTCTGCCAGAGTCTCCTCATAAGTGCCCACGGAGCAGCCAGGACTCAGTGCTAGACCAGCGGATGTGTCTCTGCCCCGAAAGGGTTAACACCACGCCATCCTAGGAGATGGGGTCGGATACGAGCCCTGAGATAACTGATTACAAAACCTACAGCATCTTTTATTTATGTGGCCCAGAGAGTGCAAAGCACTTCGCAAACAACTCATTAATCTGCCACTTATTTTATTTATCAGTCAGTGCACTCCTCACACCGCACACCCCGGGGTGGAGCTGGCATTACGTGGCCCCTCCTGTGACCCGGGCTAAACCACGGACGGGGTGCTGCAGGGTCACGTGCAAATGAGTTACAGCTGCCTCTGAGAGCTGGGCCTGGGACACTGCCTCATCAGGTGGCTTGTGAGTAAGAAAAAATCCACGAAAAGGAAAAGGGACAAAGCTATATTCGGATTCTCCCCGAGTGGAAAGCACGCGGTGCCCATGCACGAGAGAGCTGAACCCCACATCGAGGCCGAGCTCCCCCAAAACAGGCAACCAGATGGTCTCTCGGGAGCAGCCAGGGTCAGGCTTCCGGTGAAAACGAAAACGCCTTCCCATGTAAACACAGCGTCTGGCACAAGGAACACCCCTTTTTTACTACACAAAGATCTTTTATTACAAAATGGTAAGTGTGTAGTTCTGTGGCACAGCATCACACGCAAGCACACCGTATGACAATGTAGGTGGCATGTTCAAAGTGCTGTCCATCTCGTGAAAGACGTCCACGCACCCGACCAACCACACCCAGTGCCGTTACTGCTGCCGGACCCTGTCTGTTCCACAGAGAAGTTTCGGTGTGTTTGCTCGTTTGAAGTATATTTTGTGATCCACCAACAACAGCAACCAGAAATTCGTGTGTCAGTAGGGCGCCGGGGCCACCCTGTGTGAGAGGCCTGGCGCCAGCGGCAGGCTGCACACAGCACTGCGCCCCCACCCCCAGCAGCCCGCCCGCTGAGAGCCCACCCACTCCTCCTCCAGCCCCAACACCTGCACTTCCTAGGTCACAAGCCTCCCCTCCGATCAGCTCTCTCCTGACGCCCTGGATCTCTCATTGCCAACGTCCAGAGACGCTCCTTTAGTGAGAAGACGGGGACACCCGACTCCCACAGGTCCTGTTCGGGTAGGTCCGAATCATGCCCTCTGCGCACCCGCCTCCCCACCTCTTGGGTGCCAGAACTTGATGAAAAATAGATTACACCAAAGTGACGGAGAGAAGGGACACTTCTCGAGATGAGCGCCATGGTTTTCGTCCACATTATGATAAATAGTTTATGGCCTGATCACGTTACTACTGCCGAACACATGGCTGTGCCTCGAACGCAGTGTCCAGTGAGGCCGGTGAGAAGCTCCCTGCCCCGGATCCTCCCCCTTGTGTCTCTCTCAGATTGGGGGGGGGGGGGCGCGCACATGCGCGCGCACGCGCACTTGAACTCTGCTCCAGGCACACTTCTGAGAAAAGCCACTCCAGCGTCTCCCCCCCGCAAGGCACCGAACGGCAGGCGGCTCGCAACTACACTCCTCAGCGCTTGTTCTGTGCTCACGGCCTCTGACCTTCAGAGGCCTTACCCTGTGACTATGCTGCCTCCCGGGCCCCACCCACACGGGACACACGCACGGACACACGCACGGACAGTGCTCCAAGGCTGGAGACAGTGGGGCGGACGCTCCGTAAGTAGCTGCTGCAGTGAGAGGCAGTGGCAAGTGAGGGCGAAGGGCGTCCGACGCAGGGCGGCCATGGATTTGGGAACCCACAGGTCTCTGACGGGGGCGCTCGCTGAGCACCGAGAACAAAGGACAGAGAACAGAAGAGGGTCAAGGAAGCAAGAACTAGTTTCTAACTCCTTCAGCGATCCGGCTTCAGGGCGGCGCAGGAACTGGCTCTGAAAGGTGCCACGGGCCGTTGCACGCCGACGTGAAAACCGTCCTGGGCAGTTCCGGCTTCCCCCGCCGTCTGCGAACACCCCCCTCCCCCACCCGCCAGTAAGCAGCATGCGATCTTTCTGTTTTCCTAATAGTTAACCCTGCGTGATTTCTGACACAGAATTTAAGAAGGAAAACAAGAGGTGTTTTTAACACAATCAAGGTCTTTGTATGAAACGTGGCGTTGGACTTCTCGCTCCCCTTTTACCGCACCGGCACGCACACACCCAGGGGAAGCGTTGGAAGACAGAGGTCGGGTCCTGGAACCAAAGGAAACACACCGGCACATGGCCCGGAACTCTGCATTAAACCTCCCGGCCCCAGGAGGAGCTCAGATAAGAGCCACTCTGGAAATGCACATCGCGTGGGCATCTAGATAGGATCTCCCGCTGCCACTCGAGACCTGTCTGCCGAGCACTTTGCCGGCATTCTTTCCTCTTAGCCTTTCTTTAAAAAACAGAAAGGCATCAAAACAAAAACTTGCTCCACACCCTGAAGAAAGAAGACACATTTTTTGGTAATACCCCCACAGTAATTTCTGGCTTAAATACCGATCCATCAGCCGCACTGGGGCTGCTGCTGCCTACTTTGGGTGTTGTGTGCCTGTTCCTTTAAACTTCTCGAAGGCTGTGAGAATCTTCGCTGAGTCTCCCAACTGAAGTCATTAACAAAGGCAAAAGAGCAGAAGCAGCAAATGAACGCAATGCCCAGGCTCCTCTGAGGCCCACCTGCGTAGGTGAGCCCGGCCGTGACCCTGGCGACCCTCGCGTGACAAGAGGAACCAACGAGGCCCACCCGAAACCAAAGACGCCCCAGACGCCTCAGGCGGAGGCTCAGAAATCCTCGAGAAGTGCAAGGGGGCTCAAAAGAAGCGGCACAATGACGGCTCCTATGTGACTCTCCACTGGCTCTGGACCGAGACCCCTGCACGTTTCCAGTCCGTGCGGAGACCCACCAGCTCACGAGGACTGTGGGCGGGCCCGGGGAGAGGGCTGCACTCTGACATCAGCGCAGCGCCCGGCGGCCACCTGTCCTGCAGGCGCGCAGCCCTCCCGAGAGGTTTCTGCCACCCCAGCCCTCGCACACACGAGCGGGAAAACAGAAGGAGGGAGGCCTTTTTCCTTCTTCTTCTTTTTCTTTCTGTCTCTCTTTATTTTTTAACTTCCACTCACAGAAGCCCTCTCAGTCCAAAACTCTGTGTGTGTGTGCACGTTTCCCTAACACGGCAGTGACACTGATCATTTTCAATTTACGGCACTTGACAAGGTGTTTTTTTAAATATATTCTTCTAGAGACAACACATAAGCCCTTGATTTGGATTTTTAAAAATCTCCAAATACAAATATCATTACATGACAGGCAGTTTTTTCAAGACAAAACACACGTGTGCGCCAACAGTGAACTGCACCTTCGGAGCGCATTTTGGCCAGTACAGACGCCCCCACCACAAGAGCCGAGCTGACGTGAGTACACAACACGCGCCCCGGCCGCACTGGAGCCAGACCTCTGCTCAGACCCACCCCCTCCAATCGGCTGCCTCGCAGGCTTTAATTAGAAGCCTGGAATTAAACACGGTGGCCACCACATTCAGTTAAGCGCCCTGATGGGCTTCCTCTCAGTAAAAACCTGATGAAGCGCCCTCACAAACAGAGTCTCTCCAGCCCGGACTATCAAACACGCTTCTACATGTTCACTCCACATTTTATGAACCAAGACGAGCCGCGGAACACACACTAGATTAGACACAAATTTCACCAAACCAAATATTTACAGTAAAAAAAAGTCAGGATTTTTAAAAAAGACGACGAAGAAAGAAAATGAGAAGGAAGGAGAGAGAGGAGAAAAGCGTGTGTGTGCACTCAGGTCCCCTGCCGTAAGCCAGCAGAGAAACTACCAGGGCGACACACGGAGAGAGCCCTGCACACCGGCGTGCACGACCCCGACCTCTGCAGAGGGGCCTCGCTGCGACCCCAGTCGGCCGCTCTGCCGGGAGGGCGGGCGGGCAGGGCGGCGGGCGACCTGGAGGTCCGGGCGCCGCTCAGGTGCTGTGTCTGGGGCGCTCCGTGCAGCACTCGGAGTACTCGACAAAGGAGCTGCTCGCTAATTTTCATACGACTCAAGCCCCAAGTAATTACATAGTCCATCAAACGGTCACATCTTGAAACTATTTATTTTTTAAAAGAGAAAGCCAGAGCACGCTCGGACAGAAAGCCACCCTGGGTGCCCCCACCCCCTTCCATGTGTAACTACCAATGTGTATCAAGCAGGCATGCCATCACAGTTATTGTCACTTTCATCCATGTCGTGCCCTTGCTTATACGGCTCAGATGTGAATTATTGACTGTTACCCTCCTTGTTGTGGAAAATAAATAAATAACCCGCTGTCAGGTGCTTTGCGCAGCTGACAGCCAGCAGCACGTCGGAGGCCAGGCCGCTCACCTCTGTGTAAGCAGCCCTCGGTCTTCGTCCCCCTGCCCGGCTTTCCCCTCGGCCCCTCTACTCTGTCTCTGTAAGAGGCAGAGACCCACCCACTTTGGGAAGTTAAGGGTGAAAATAAACAAACGAGAGGACACCGCTGAGTGTCCTTTCCAGAGCCTCTGTGGTCTAGGAACACCGACTGATGACTGCTATTTTTTAATCGTGGCTTTAGGACCTGAATGCCCCTCTGGGATGTGTCGTGAGCCTGTCAGTCCCTGCTAGGCGGCCTGGAAAGTGGAACACACAGCAGGAGTCGTCTGACAGTGTTCCGCGCTCCCGAGCCCGGCCAGGGCCCTGCTGCAAGGCCGCAGGCCCTCCCCCGGCCGGAGCCTGCTGCTGCAGAGGCGGCCGCTCTGCAGGCCCCGGCGGGGGCCTCTGGGTGCTGCTGCTCCGCGTGCCGGCGGGTCAGGGAGGAAGGGAACTTTGCACAACTCCCCCGAAATGAGTGTTTGAAACATGGGCTGAGATGTACTCCTTCAGGAAACGGACGTTTACTTTCACATTTTCCCCCAAAAGGCACGTCGCCCTACCAACTTCCCTCAGAACCTCCAGGCCCTCCGCCCCAGTGTGCCGGACGCTGGGGCCGGAGGGAAGGAGAACGGAGCAGCCGGCCTGACAAGGGCTGTCCGAGAAACTTGGCGCCCCTCTGGCGGGAGGCAGGCGCTGGGACGCCCTACGGAGCCCACGATCAATCTTGAGAGTACTTCCACTCCGCAATTTTAGTATTTAAATAATGGCCCCTGGCTGCTGGTTAAGTGAGTCAATCGGCCAAAGGAAAGGCTGAAACGTCGCAATCTCGGTCCTACCTGTTTTTTCTTTGATCTCACACAGCACATTGAACAAGGCCGGCTTCATTCTGTGGCAGTTCAAAGCGTGTTTTCTGCAAGAGAGGAGCAACAGCACAGCTTAGGTGGGCCGCCAGGACCGGGCTGCCGGTGGTGCAAAGTGGGGGAGAACAGAGCGTTCAGCCAGGATTACACCCCAAGCACAACTCCGTGGCACGCTTCGGCGGTTTTATGACTTAATATATAGAGCCCCGCCACAGAAAAAGAAATCACGTTAATTAGCAGGGAGAGCAGGGATTTAACTACAGAACTAAACTAACCTAAATTATGCCTATTTAGGCAGAGCCGGGATTTTTTTTTTTAAGTAGTTTAATCAAAGTGGAAATCTTAAACCGATAATGCTGCCCTGGGCAATGAAAGCGCCAAGCCAAGGCATGGGTTAACCGTTCCAGAAAATCTATGTCGCCCCCACAGCCTAGCAGCGGCCCTGCCTCCCGGTCTGTGTGTGTTTTCAAATTTAATCCATCCATGTGCTCGAATTCATTCCGCAGATTTCCCCGTATTCTCATAAACACAAGATGCTCGAAAGGTCTTCTGAGCAGAACTGGCAATTTATAAAATTTCAGTCCCCGAGTTAAAGAGTATGGAAATGCATTGCCAGGGGGCAGACATGCCCATATGGGGAGTAAATTCATTTCTCTGTGTTCACATCATGCCTCCTGCGCACACAGCGCTTATTTGCAGGTGTTGAAATTCAATTATTTACAATTAGGACCTTGCACCCATTGGGGGAAAAAATAAATACAATTCTGCCTCTTAGATTAGTGATTTACCTGGTTCTTGTGCGTTCTGCATGCAGAATGCACGTGAGGAACCAGACAATACCTTTCTCTTCGTCTGACTGTGGAAGCACTTAGCAGAAAGACACTGCTTGGGAAACAGCACGCTGGTCATATCAGCTCTCAGGCAAGGGGACTCTGTGTGCTCACTAAAATCAGTGTGCAGAGAGCAATGAAAGCCCCTGGTGCTGAACACGCATGCAATTCTTTTTTAATCGCTTTGAAAGTTAAAAAAAAAAAATAGACACCCGTCCTGAAGAACAGAAACCAGAGCATGCCCTATATACTGCACAGCAGAGGAGGCACTAGTTTGAGACTATCAAACAAATACACACATTGCACCTAAAATACTCATGATTTACTTTGTAGATAATAAATATATCGTATGAAGGCGCAACCATGAAAGGAAAACCAGAGCCAGCGTTTGCCGAGCGGAGTTACATTGTGAACCGAAGAGAAAGCCTAGTGGTCATTTAGTTGTGAGGGCTAAAAAGAAGGGTGGGAAAGACTTTAACGTATCTAAGATCTCTTTGGAAGGCCTTTTAAAACAGTTTTCATTAATTGTATTCTTATACATAGGCCCAAATGCAAAAAAAAAAGGAGGTAAAAAAGGAAAGAAAGAAAAAAGAAAAACAAAAGCAAGCCCACACAGCTTTACTGAATTACTGCATGTCCACGGCACCTCACTGGGGTTAGAGAGCGAGCAGAAACCCCTGCGCCCCAGCTGTGCCTGACTCTCCGCACGGAGGCCAGCAGGAGAGGGAACCCGCCAAGCCACGGTGTCCTCGGTTTCACAGAAAGGAGTGGGACTGCAGGTCAGGGGAGTGGAGAATGCCCAGCCGCCCGGCCCCTTCCATGTCACCAACTCATTACTAAGGCAGCTTACTGGCACGTCTGAGTTTATCTTCCTGGAACAATGGAATGGAGAAACGGGTTGCCGACTGAAAAGGAAATGCCCGTGGGAAAGCTTCCACTTACCTACTAGCTTTTCTTCAGAAGATACAATTCTAAAAGAACGCTGGTTAATTTTGGAAAACTTTCCTATTTAAAAAAAGGCAGACTGGGTCCAGCCTTTGAACGTCTCCAAGTTCGCAAAGCCCCGTGAGCCTCAGCACTTCTGAGCGTACATGTTGCGTGTGAGCAACTGAAATAAGAGTGGAAATCCTAACGCCCGTGTTTTTAACTGTTCTTTCTCGTCTCAACTCACATTCCAATTTCCTGAAGACAAAAACACACATAACGATGCCTTTCCCACACCACCTCGTCACTCGAGGCACGGGAATTGTGTGCGTGTGTGTGAGTGTGTGTTGACCTGCTGAGACTTCACAAAGCTGGGCAACTGCTAACACCTACGTGGTCATGACACTGTGAAAATTCTTCCTTTCGAGATGGGCCTAGGGCAAGCTGTTAGGGGCTTGCCGCTGAGTCTGTTTTACTCTGAAGGAGAATTTACCGTAAAATCCTGGAGTGGAGAACCATAACCCTGGCAGTGGGTTAAGCTGAGAAGCCACCGGCTCATTTACGATGTTTCCTTTCTGATCGTCATGCCCCCCAGGACTGGGATATACAAAATTCACATGTGCCTTCCGTCCTGTCGCGGTGCATTCTAACTGGTCCTGAAAGCGGCACGGGGGGGGGGGGGGGAGCGTGCTTGCTTTTTGTCCCCCACCCCTTTTAAAGGACCACACGTCCTGTGCCAGGGAAGGTCAGTGCACGGACTCAAACGGAGACAATAAAGTTAAACCAAGTATCACAGTCTCTTAAAACTCACCAATACGTCTGAAAGCTAAATTGTCTTTTCTATCTTCCCATCGGCTTTTTTTTCTTTTTGGAAAAAGAATTAAATGAGTATAAAGTATTTTCTGCAGAGTTGACAACTAGTGACAAAGAATTACCCGGCCCTTTTTTTTAAGGGAGCAGAAAAGAGAAGAGATAAAAATTTATTCTGGAGGAAAAAAAATCAGGGAAGAAAATGAAAAGTCTCCGATGTGGGTAAGCAGTCCGTAAACCTGCAAAGGAAGTGCTGTTGGGACATTTTATTTTGTCGTGTCAGGGCCCCGCGCGGAGAAGACCCGGAATCTGCCGACAACTTGCCGACGCGGCTCCGAGATACTTTTTTAAAGCCGCCGAAAGTGCGGCCGCCGGGCCGCGGCGGCGCTCCGCGAGCTGGGCGTGTGCGTGGGCGCGGGCGCGTGCCTCCGCGTCCCCACGCCCGCTCCCGCCCCGCACGGCCGCCGGGCCGGGCGCCTCCGCCGGCGGCCGCCACGCGCCTCCCCCGCTCGGCTCCGCCATGGAGTTGCTCGGCGGAACGGGGACCGAGACAACATTTTAAAAGAGAGCGCCGTGTGGCTCCGCTTCCCATTGTTTCCCCCGGCGAGAGGCAGAAAAACAAAAACACCCAAGAACGGGGAAGAAAGGGCGGCCGCTCACCTGGCCTGCGCCTCGTCCAAACTCTGGTCCGTGATGGTCATGATCTGCTGGAGGATGTCCCCGATGTCCTGCTTCCTGCCGCCCTCCCCCTCGGCGCCCGCGGCGCCGTCCTGCAAGTGCTGGGACAGGCCGGGGTGCCCGGCCATGCCGACCCCCGCGTGGGCGTGCATCAGCCTGGGCTGCTCGTCCATGTCCGCGCCGCCCGCCCGGCCGGCCCCGGCTCGTGCGCGCGGCCCCGGCAGCTGCGGGCTCCGACCCGGCCGGCTGTCTCCGGATCCTTGGCAGGATAAACAGGGCAGGCGAAGAAGCGCCGAAGAAAAAAATCCCTCTGCCTCCCTCTTGGCAGGGGGGTGGGAGGCTGGGGCGCGGGCGGGGGAGGGGGCGTGAGGGGCGCGGGGGCGGGCTGCCGGGGAGAAGGGTGTCGACTCCCAAAAAGCCAGGAAAGCGAGCCCCCTTCCCCCTGGACGGAAGAAAGCGGAGCTGGCCCGGGCGCGCGGTCCGGCTCCTCACAAGGCAGGAATGGGCTCCGGCGCGCGGATCGGCGGCTTAATCCCTTTGCAAACAGGCTCGGGTCGGGAGAAAGCAGCGCCAGGCAGGGGGCTGGCGAGGCAAACTTTCCCCCGCCCCCACCGGGCCGAACGGCCGCCGAGGGGTGGGCGAGCCCGAGCCCCAGCCCCCCGCCCGGCGGGCGCAGCGCGGCTCGCTCCTCCTCCGGCTCCGCAAACTCCGGCAGCCCCGCCGGCTCCTGCTTTTGTTTAGCTCGGGCTCCGGACTCCAGAAGCGCACACACAAAACCACAGCCGCGGAGGAGGGCGGGGGGCGGGGGAGGGGGCGGCAGGGAGGGGGAGGGGTGGAGGAGGGGGGCGGAGGACCGCGGGGGGAGGAGGAGAGGCCGGGCCACGCCCCCTCCGCTGATAGGTCCTCCCAGAGAAGGCGGGTCACGCCCCCCTCCGTGATTGGCCACCGGAGGGAAGACGGCCCCTCCTCCCCTGCTTTCCTGCCTGCGCCTCCTCCCGGGCCTCCTTGGGCTCCTCCTCCCCGGCGCCCTGTCAATCAGGGTTCAGAGGTGGGCCGGGAAGGAGGCTGAGCGAGGCCCGGGCACCGGCCCTTAAAGGTGCCGGGAACCCTGGTCGCGGCTCGGCGGTCAGCGCCCGGGGTTCGTGCCCACCTCTCGAGGGTGCTGTCCGTGGGAAGACGTGGCTCCACTTCCACGCGAGCGGGTCACATTAACACGCGAGAACACCGAGCGTGGGGGCCCCCAGCGCCCTTTTCCTCCGGCTGTGACGTGGCCGTTTGGAGCCGACCGTCTGAAATCCCCAGACCGCAGGGAACCGGAGGCCCCGGTCCGCCAGCGCCAGGTCGCCCTGCAACCGTCGAGCTCTGATGTCATCAGTAACGATCCCTAATCAGTGGCAAGTGTAATAACAGATTTTCAAAAATCGCAGCTGAGTGCGGGAGCACGGAATGCTGGCATTTTTGTTGCATGAAAACTAAATTATGGAGTAGGAAACTAAATAACGCTGAAGAAGAAAAGACTAATAAATAAGTTCACAAAATGAAACCGATTCAACGTGTCTCTCCCTTCCCCCTGGGGGAAATTAGTTATTTGGCTTCAATACGTAATAAAGAAATGCATTATCGCAGTCTGGTTCTGGTTTTTAATATAGTCTAATAAGCATTATTAACTGGGATAAGAGGGGAACTGACATTTATTGAATGCCTACTATGCACCAAGTAATTTGCACCGAGTTATTTTATTTAATACCCAAGCGATCTCTGGAGTTATGGGGTGTTGTTTGCACCACATGGGGCGGGCGTCAGGAAGGGGCAACGACTGCTCGGGAAAGTGTCACAGGTGGAAATCAAACCCAAGTGCGTGCACCCCGTCCGGGGCCGGAGCTGCAGCCCCACGCCCGTCCCAGTGCCCTGAACGCGGGCGGTGTAAAACCTGGGTATGCACCCGCTAGCTGCCCACTGTGTTCGAAAAGCGACGTAAGCATTTGAAGGGATACCTGTGCCGACAAGCTGATTCAAGCTGAAGACGGGTAAGAAAGAATGAAAAAATTGAACAGCGTCAGGGAAAAAAACTAGCAAGAACTGCACAGCTACGGCCCCACACCACTGCTCCAGGCAGACCACGAGTGGGCCTCCCATGGTCCCAGCGGGCGAGGTGAGAGGGGAACCCGCCTGGGAGCAGGGCCCCCAGGCCCCGAGACGAGTGACTCAGGAAGGCTAGAATGTTCTGTAATACAACACATGCTGCCGTGTAGCCAGCCCTCTCCCTGGACGGCAGCCCAGCCAAAGGAACTGCCAGGTGCTTTGAGAGCCTCAAATAAAACGTTCTTCTTTTCACCAGTCCCCCCTCCTGCGAATCATGACGAAAAACAGGTTTGGCGGGATGAGGGGCACTTAGGAAAGGATTTCACAACAGCTCTTAACACACCGCTTGGCGCTCACTGGCAGGAGGGTGTGCGGTGGGGGGTAATCATTACGTTTACGATGTCGTATGACTTCATAACCACTGCTGTACCCACACACATACCCTGATTTGTCAACTGGTTTTTTAATCAACACTACCGAAGAGTTAAAAGCTGTATCCTCAAATCGCACGTCCATTGTAGTGAGCGTGAACGAGGACGTCCCGCACAACAATGAGGTTCTCACGTCTTGAAGCCTGAGCACATGTGAGCGCAGAGCCCATAAGAAGTCAGTGTGTGAGCACGTGATTCTAGCCAGAAACCTAACAGGAGATTATCAGGCAAAGCATTGCAAAGCCTTCCCTCCGTGCCGACGGTCACGGTCACCTAGGAACATTTTAGTGGGGAAATAAGAAATGCACGCAACAATACTACTGATGAAAATTGGGGTTTATCAGGTGCTTTCCAATGATTACGTGTTATTTGCAAGGCGCTTTATTAATTTAATCACCGCCATTGTCTGGCTTCATACCTATGCTTTTAATTATTACCCTCACATGGTACCGAAGGATGTTTCCAAATCTCATAAATGCCACAGGAGGGTCCCGTGCCTTCAGCGCTGTGCGCAGATCGAGGTGGGGACCCGGTTGGAGTGACAGGACACGGACTCCGAGGTGCGTCTGACGCACGCGCTGGACCAGGAAGATGAGGAGGATGTGTCCCTCTCCGGGTGCAATGGGAAAGACCAGAAAGGGGTGGTTGGGAGGACATGGAACGGGCCACTCCCCCCGAGGGAAGGGGCTTGCTTGTTTTAGGCTGGGGAGCACGAAAGTATGGAAAGTATGTCGTAGGAAGAGTTACCTGGTGGCCCAACGCGAAGTCTTCGGAGAGGATGAGGCGAGGATGGTGAGTGAGCGTGGTGGCCGAGGAAGGTTTCCAGGACGCGTGGCCGCCTGCTGCGCGTGGGTGGGAAGGATGTGGGGGTGCAGAGAGAGTGAGTGGGAGGTTCGACCTGCAGATACAACCTGTGGAGCCTGGTTACTTCGGACCGAGGACGTTACCACTCAGTTTTCACAGCTTGGACAGCTTCCTCGTGAGGCTGCAATCTCCACTTTGCCGACGGAGAAACCAAGGTCCCTAGGAGTTCAACTACCCGACAAAGCATGCCTCTAACATCCCTCTTGTTTTTAGTGCATTACAGACAGGGAAGGGAGTTGAGAGGAGAAACTGCAGTGGGTGAAACTGAAGTGGGCGACACTTCTATTCACATGCAGGAAATTCGGAGAGTGGATTCGAGGAGAAATTCACCCATGTGGTTTCCGTCCCCTCTGGGTTGTGAGGATGGGCCTCCGCACCTCCCCGTCCCCACAGCACTCTGGTTCTGACAGACACCCAGCAAACACCGGCCGAAGAGGCGCACGACACTAGGAACCACCCTGTGTTTCTTCAGAGCCATAGAGTCCGCCGAATCAGGTTCTAAGGACACGAGTCTCCATCACAATTCGACTGACTAGCAGAGTGGTTCTCAGTCTGACCTGGGTCTAATGCCTGCACGGTCACCTTGCCAGGTGTACCTCCAGGTCAGGATGGGTTTACTCGGAGGGTTCTCCTCCGGGCTCCATGAGAGGCCCACGGGTCCGTACTCTCATCTTCGTTAACGGATGATGGGCAGGGTGCAGGGAGAACGCACAAGGACCCTGGGGTGTTCCCCAGAGAGCACAGTGGCTACAGAGTTGGGGCCCCTGGCATGGTGACAGAAACAAGCTCACTGCCACCCAGCCGAGATCATGTGAGCCCACGCTCATCCGTGTGTGTTTACGATTCTTTCTGAACTGGCTTCTCGATTTCCAGAACTCTCCTCCTTCCGTGGGGGAAGAAGTCCCCCTCTGCCCGGAGCGTCAGGACCAGAGCGCGGAGCCGAGGACCCGCCCAGGCGGTCGTTGGCATCCGTCGGCTGCGCAAGGACTCGCAGCTTCCCCCTTGGGCTCTTCCCTGGTTGTCACCAACGTCTCCATCCGGTCCTCGTGTGCTTCCTTGTCTCCTGTCCCGCCTCCTGTCCCTCCTGGCACGGCCCTGTGTGCTGGCCTCGCCAGGCAGCCCCTGAGCAGTGCGGGGCCACCCCCGGCATGGAGCACCGGCGTCCTGTATCAGGGCAGGGGCCGCAGCCCCCCGTCCATCAGTGAGCCTCGGGAGTTCTGGGAGCCCTTGGAAATTACCCACGACATCTGGTGGCACGTACGGCTGCCCATGGTGCTCAGAGCGTGCCCACGATGTTTACAAGAGATGTGAAGACCCGACAGAGGAACGCCGACCAGCCCTGGACAATCGGGTAAAGCAAACAGCTCCGCGTGGCCCTGCGATGGTTGATGCCTGGAACATGAGGTTTCCGAGTGGACGAATGCCTCTGCTTCCTCCAGGGCAAGCCACCAGGCTGGCGACAGCCCCCTGGGATTGGCTATTGAATGACAGTCAACCCCCTAAAGAACCGCAGGTACCAACGCTTGAGAGCTGATCCAACGGAAGGGGTGGGGTTCTGTGGCGGAACACTGTGGCTGTTGCCTCGTTCGGGCGCGGGGCTATCGTGCTGATTGGACAGTGGATTCCCTGATGGCACGGGCTTGCATTCTAGTGCAGGAGATCAACAGCAAGCCGGTGAAGAAATATATAAGCTCAGAGGCTTGTGAACGCTCTGAATAAAACCAAACAGGGCGATGTGGCAAGGAGTCAGAGAGGTGACAGCCAACCGGGTGGCCAGCAAAGGGCTTCCTCAGAAGCTGGCCCTGGGGGTTGAGTTTGAGAGGCAAGAAGTCAGATGTGGGAAGAGCCTGGGGAACAGCAATCGGGGAAGTGGGGTGGGACGGAAAACCAGAGATTGGAGCACCATGAGCAAGAGACAGAACACACAGGGCGGGATCGGCGAGGGAGGCGGGGGCCGAGGCGGACAACGCGCACACGTCCAGGCCACGGTGGGGATTTGGCTTTCCTATCGCATGCATCTGGCACCCACTGACGTGACACTCCGCATCCGTCCAACAAGTATGTTTGGACGACGCACTCAGCCCAGCGGTGAATACGCCGGGCCTGGTGCCCGCCCTCAGGGACCGTACTGTTCCACCGCGGTTCACATCAGCGAACAGCCACAGCACACCGGAGGACAGCGAGTTTTACGAAGAAGAGGAAGTGGGCGGGGTGGCGGAGGGCAGCCTGGCCGCCACTGTAGGGAGCGGTCCGGGAGGGCATACGGAGGACGGACATCCAGCTTGGACGTGAAAGATCAGGAGCAGCCGTCGGGGCCGGGCGGACGAAACGGCCCAGAGAATGGCTCTGGGAAGGGGACAAATGTGCCTGGAATGTTCTAGAGACAAGACCTGAAGCCAAGCTGGCAGGAGGGGCCAGAGTGCGAACCTGAGGCCGGCAGGCGGGCGCGCTTCAGAGGAACCAAGCAAAAGGCCCCGGGGGGTTTCAACAGGATGTCTCTCTCAGTCTCTGCAGGCCGGGTGGCTGACAGACCACACGCCTGTTCCTCCCTGTCCTGGAGCTGCAAGTCCGCGGTCAAAGTGCCGGCCCGTGTCGGGTGAGTGCTTCACACGGTGGAAGGGGTGAGGGTGCTCTGCAGGGTCTCTCACAAGGGCAGGAATCTCATTCCTGAAGGTTCCACCCCCATGACCCAAGCACATCCCCCGGGCTCCGGCCCCGATACCTTCCCCGCAGGAATCGGTGTTTCCACACAGGAACTGGGGAGGGGCAGATGTCCTGTCTGCGCAGAGAACGCACTGGCGGCGTGGGGCAGGGAGCGCAGAAGCAGAAGGATGTTTAGGAAGTGTTGTGGTGGCCCGCCGTACACGACAGCCCCGCGGGTGAGTGTGTCACAGCTCTGGACGTGCGCCCCAGCGCTGGGTTCGGGGACTTCTCTGGGTAAAGTCAGCAGGACTCACTAGACGCAGGGACGTGGCTGGGAAAGTGGGACAAGGAACAAACAGAGGGCACTCCTGGATTTGGGTCTGGCCAATTCGGGACGTGGGTGTCACCCACGGTGTGTGTGTTCTCATTGTCCCGCCGAGGACGGTGGCAGAAGCACTCTCCCAGTGTGTGCCCCTCATCTTCTCCATGCAGGAGAGGGGCAGGACGGTAGAGGAGAGAGGTGGCCCGCCTCCGCTGGGGACCCCAGGAGGGCCTCTGGTGAACCGAGGCTGAGGCATCACGGGGGTGCCGACCCAAGTGCACATGGGCTCCGGAGAGAGCGCAGCCAGGACTCCTGGGGCCCGAAGTGCAAGGCACACGGCAGAGTCCGTGCAGAGACATCAGGTGGCCGGCCTGGGGCTCCGGGCCACCAGCCTGATGACCGTGGCCAAGCTAGTCACTCATCTAAAGCCTTGTTTCCACCACGTCTGAGGTGGTGGTGAGGTTGAGATCGGACCACGATGGATGCTAGCATTTCGTACAGTGCCCGGCGGAGGACTGACACTCTATAACTGCTGTGCACACCCTCAGTCACTCCCGGGCAGCTTCTCAGGGAGCCGTCTCGTGCCCTCTGCCCTTCCCTGCCTGGGGTCTGCCCTTCCCTGCCTGGAGGCCACCTCCCAGCCACGCTTTCCCCCAAGGACCCTGAGTCTCAGAGTCGACCCCTCCACACAGCGCCCCGGTGCCCCCCTCAGTACTTTCTCTTCTCTCCTTCCCACACCAAACGCCCCTGAGCCTTACACTGCCCCACTCAGAGCTGACGAAAGCACTTTACCTTGCAGTGTACATGAAATGTGGCTGTGAAACCGGAGACACGTACAGAGTTCGCAGAAGGAAGTTTTACCTGAGGGAGTCCCCATGTCAAACCACACGGATGACCCACTGCCATGTGCCAAACGACCCCCAAATCGGTGACTGCAGAACCTGACCACTTGTTCCTGCTCACAAGTCCACAGACCAGCTGGGTGGTTCTGCGGAGCTGGGTCACGCTGGGCTGAACTTCCCTGGACTTTTAGGAGGCGGGGCGGGGGGCTGGGCCCTGCCTGGGCCGAGACAGCCTCGCTCAGCGGAGGGTCGGCTACCTGAGCCGGGTCTCAAGTTTCTTGTCGTTCATCGGCCCAGCTCGCTCTTGCTTGCGTGGTTCCCGGGGTTCCAGAGAGAACTGGGAGGAGCACCGTGTCTTGTGTCTTCTGAAGCCTGACCTTAGACCTGGCCCAGGCGTCTGTTGACCATAGCAAGTCCTCTCGCCAGCTCAGAGGCAAGGGCTGGGACACTGGCCCCCCTAACACCAGGGGTCCCCAGACCCCCGCCTATTAGGAATCAGGCCGAAAGTAAGGCCCACCTGAGCTCCGCCTCCTGCCCTGCACGCCCCCACTTCCCA
Source organism: Tonatia bakeri (assembly GCA_004024845.1). Lineage (NCBI taxonomy): Eukaryota > Metazoa > Chordata > Mammalia > Chiroptera > Phyllostomidae > Tonatia > Tonatia bakeri. The sequence continues at coordinate 8,578 of PVIA01010822.1, read as the reverse complement.
TCTGCAGGTCTCTGCCACCGAGAAGGTTGGGGACCACTGCCCCATACCCCCTCTCTCTCTGTGTTAAAGGTATTTATTTATTTGTTTTTAGAGAGGGGAAGGGAGGGAGCAAGAGAGGGAGAGAAACATCCATGTGCAAGAGATACACTGATCAGTTGCCTCTCGCATACCCCCAACCAAGGACCTGGCCCGCGACCCAGGCATGTGCCCTGAGAATGGAACTGGTGACCTTTCGGTTTGCGGGACAAAGCCCAACGCACTGTCCCATGCTGGCGAGGGCCGCGCCGTCTCTCGATGACAGCAGCTACAAGGTCACAGCGCAGAGGGACATGCGTCATCACTCTGGGCAAGGAGGCATAAGGATAATGTCTTGGGTGGGACTTCTGGGACAGCAGTTTTTAGTGCTGGAAAGGGAAAGGCTTAGCAAACTCATGCCTTTGCCCTTGAGTTTCTTGCTTACTGCCTGGGACGCAGACATACTCTCGGGAGATGAAATAACCACTTTGGGGCCATGAGAAAGGTGCTTCTGTGGATGGTCGAAGGGGAACCGGCAAGGGCCTAGACCCCCCTGATCTCCTTGAAAACCACCCTGGGCCTTGACCACCTGCCTCTGGGTTTCTTGTTATGGGAGACCGCACGATTCCGAGTTTGCTGACGTCACCGTCACCGCTGTACCAATACACACAGCCGATGCCCTCTTCACCTATGCAACCTCCGGAGTTGGTCACGGGAGCCTAGGCTGGAGCAAACAATGCACGTGACGTACAGAGGAAATAAAGAAGCCGGTTCCTCCCTGGAACAGAGACGTCGTCAGAGTCGGCTGCTTGTCCCGGATCATTGACCCTGGTTGGACACCAGGGGCGGGCGAGGTCCGGGAATCCCACAGAATCGAGAACACCAGGCCATCGCTCTGCGGACAGCAGCCGGCATCCCAAGAGACGGGGCATTCTGGGGAGAGATTCTGGGGCTGGCCACCACGTCCAAGTTTCCTCGGACCGTTGCCTGCAAGGCCAGCCTGCAGCTGGCTACCCGCCTTCCCCTCCTGAGCTTCCTCCTCACCTGTTTCTTTCTGCGTGAAGGCGTCACCACCTAGCTTGTTGCCTCAGCCAGAAGAGGTTGCCCCCCAAGTGCTCCCAAGTGCGCCCCTTTAACACGGACCCTCCTGAGCACGCGGAAGAGGAAGGCAGATGTCTGAACACCTTCTCAGGACACCTTTGCCTGTCACCAGGACAACTGCATCAGGTCCCGTCCGCCAGGAAGCCCCGTCCTTGGCTTCAGAGCACACTTCTGCGAGGCTGTGTTCCTGAACGCCAGTCTGTCCTGCGGCCGGCCCCTCTGCTTCGGGGCACCAGAAGCCTGCGTTTGGGTGGCGGGGGAACACACTGGGTGGCAGGTCTCCAGCACTGCGTCCCTCCCCCTCCTCTGCGCCACGTCTGCCCCCCAAGGGAGCCGCGCTCTCTCAGAGCCCTGCGAGCCATAGGGGCCCCCCAGGAGTGTCCCTCTGTCTCCTCTCACTGGTTAGCCCAGCTCACCTTCCTTCCCGACTTCCCTGGGCAAAACAAATTATTCATTCTTCAGGGCGCCCTGCACACGGTCCCTGCCACTGCCCGCCAGTGGACTGACTGCGCGCACGCTGAGGGGGCGTCCTTGCCCAATGGCTGGCCCATGGGGATGGCTCAGTGCGCCCGTGAAGGATGGAGGGGCAATCTCACATTACAGCCTTTTTCTTTTATCCTTTTTATTTCTCCCAATTAACGCAAAGTTGAATCTACATCTTCATGGACAAAGTGAAGTATTTCCAGACAATCATTTTGGGGGGAAGGATTCACGTTTCCCAAAGAAACATGACTCAGGGTTCCAAAGGCTCCTAAGATCCTTTCCAGTTCCAATTCTATGCAGCTATCTTTTTTAAAAAAATCTCAATTATACAACAAATTTTCCCTTAATTTGTATCTATATGTAGATAAAAAGTGAATCGAAATCAATGAGCTTTATCTTCCTGAAGTAGCACCTTGGTTTTCAGCAAATTTCAAGGCAGCACAAAGTAGGTTAGCAGACTCAGTAATGACGATGAAATGACGGAAAACCTCATTTCTCTTCATTGCACCACGTGTTACAAAGTGACCATCAACTATCTAAGTTAACACAATATCTTTCTTCAGTGGACACTGCCTTCCCACATTGGTTGGGACAGACTCATTGTTTCAATGACGTGTCCCCAGATTATCAGGTGACTGAAAACAAGAGATCACGTACCACACGGGCCAGAGAAAAGAGCAGAGCCCTGATTCGGGATTCTGCCTGGACTTAGCCTTCCTGCCTGGGCCAATGAGGGGTGAAGTGTTGACGCAGTGTGACACTGGGACACACAACACCTCGTGGCCTCCGGAGCGAAGGCAGTCCCTCCGGCATCCGTGTGAATGCGGGGAAGCTCACGCTTTATACTGGAGGATTATTCACTGACAGAGGAAATGAAATTTGTCTTGTCTCTTTCACTATAAAACAAGACCTGTCACACCCAGGGCGGCGAGAGGGGCTGCAAGGTTGAGTTCCATCACCAGTGGCCGATGATGTCATCAACCGCACCTATATGATGGACCCTTGCTGAAACCCTGGGAGACAGGGGTTGGAGGCCTGCCAGGCTGGTGAGCCCACACTGGTGCACCTGGAGAGGGCGTGGAAGCTCCAGGCACACCTTCTGCCAGTGCCTCGCCTCATGCACACTTTTCACTTGGCTGTTTCTGAGTTGCATGCTGTGTACTGAACCAGTCACAGTAAGTAAAGTGTCTTCACGAGTTGTGTGAGCTGTTCCAGCAAATTGTCACACCCAAGGAGGGTTGTGGGAGCCCCTGATATGAAAGGCGGTCAGTCAGAAGTCCAGGAGGCCGGGGGTCTGAAGCGGGGTCAGTCTTGCGGGACGGAGCCATTACCTTGTGGGGTCTGATGCCAGTTAGCTCCAGGCCGAGAGTGTCTCAGCATTGACTTAAATTATACAACACCCACCAGTGTTGGAGAATTGGTGAGTGTGGGGAAAAACCCTTACACATTTGGTGTCAGAGGAGTTTTCTGGGTAGAAACAGGTCTGGTTAATGACATGACAAAAGCAACGCTGCCTGGAAGTCAGGATGCCGTCTGACGCCCTTGCACGCCGAGACCCTCACGCACGTCTGCTCACCTAGCCTACGTGTTTTCTGTCTTATTACCGTGGCAACAAGGAAGTCCTTACACTCATGTTAAGGCAGACAGTAAGGGGGGATCAGCAGTTCCCGGCGACGATGTCTGATTTTCTTTATCAGGAAGACAAAACCTTTCTCAGAAACCCCCAGTGGATTTCAGTTCAACCTGACTAGTCAGAGGTGGTCATGTGACCACCCTTAGCTGCAAGGGAGGCTGGAACACAGTTGTGGCACTGGCTAGGCAAATCCTGATGCATCTCCCGGCACCGGTATCTCGTGATCACCAAGTCAGGGTCTTCTCAGCAAGGAGAAAGCTGGGGTAGGGATGGAAATGGGGAGACAGCCACAGTCCCCTTCTGCCGAAGGGCCCTCTAGTTTTAAAGTCCCAGGAGGTGGGATACCTCGAACACTCCAAGGTTTCTATGACAACGAGTTTTGCCCTCGGCTTGGAAATGTCTCCAATACCTGCAGCCGCCTGGGGAAACTAATCCCAGCCTAGCTTTTCTAGAACCCCCGGACTGGTCACGTCACCAGGTGCTAATCTCTGTTATTTCCAGCACCTGGCAAAGTGTCTGCCTTACAATATATTTCAGTACATGTTTAATGAATGCACAGGCCAATTCTTAGAATCTCTGAAAATTCTGGGATAATTAGAAGGCAGCAGCTCATTCTCAAATCATAAATCAAGGCCCTGGCGTGGGCACCAAGTGTCTTTTTGGGTACCCAAGGAGTGATCCAAAAGGCAGGACATTTCCTTAGTTCTTACAGGTGAATAATAGGCAAACCCATAAGTGTGCCTTTCTGCAAACGATTAAGGACCACTTGCTAGTGATGTGCCCTGTGCAACTCATGAAGGTCATTAAAATTGGTGTATTTCCAGAGTTCCTGATACATACACCATTGAAGAGACTGATGGCCACCCAGGATGGGCGAGGTAATCATTGCATCTGAACCCAGGCAAGCATTTGGAATTCTAACAAATTTCCGTAAGGACTGCTTGACGTAAGTGCATCATGTCTTAAAAGAGATGTATTTGCCCATGAAATTCTCGGTTTAGGTAATGAGAATAATACATATGTAGCTTCTGACGGCAGGCTGTCCTTCAGGGTTTCTAGCCAGGAGTGCTGCCAGCCCTTTCTCCCTTCCAGGGACCCCACTGCCGAGGAGCAGCAGGAGCCAGCAGCACTCACCGATCCTTCCGGTGTGTTAGGGACACTTCTGCCCCGGCTGGGGTGGCTCAGAGGACCCAGCGCCGGACTGTGAACCGAAAGGGCACTGTGCAATTCCGTCGGGGCACGTGGCTGGGTTTCGGGCCAGGGCCCTGGCCGAGGGTGTGTGAGGCAACGGACTGACGTTTGGTGTCTCTCTCACACATCGGTGTTTCTTCCCCCTGGCTCCCTCCCCTCCCCTCTCTCTAAAGATTAATAAAAAATCTTACTGAGTACTTCCTCGTTTCCAAATAGCACACTTAGACTCAACTTATTGACTTTCTCTGCTGCTTTCCTGCCTTGTTGCGTTTCACTCACTGCCCTTCAGTTCTGGGGAATTTCCCTGGATGATCTGCGTGACATTGGGATTTGGAATAGGAAATACCCATGGGCCTTGTCCCCCCTCCTGCCACAGAGCCCTACCCCCCCGGATTTTCCCAGTGATAAGAGCTTTTTATGAAAGTGAAAGTGCGAAGAAGTGTCCGTTGTTGTTTTCATAAATAGCCTGTTTCCACCGCACACTTTCGGAAAGTCCCCGAGGCTGGAAAGGGGCTGGTTGCCAGGGAAACGAACCAGGGACTGGGGGGTTGGAACTTTCAGTCTTACCTCTGTACCTCCAGGGAGGACAGAGGGGCTGGAGATGGACCCAATCACCAAGGGCCAGTGGTTTAATCGATCGTGCCTGCACAGCGAGGCCTGCACGGAAACCCTAGCCAGAGCCTCCGGGCCGGTGCACATGGGGAGGTGCAGGGGGCGTGGAGCACCCGACCCGGACGTGGCATCCCTCCCACGGACCCTGTCCTACTAGGCGTCTCGTCCACCTGGCTGCCCCCACATCCTGTCCTTTTATAAGAACCTGGGACCCCAGGAGGTGAGCTCTTTCGCTGAGTCCCCCGAGCTGTTCCAGCCTGTCCTCTGAAGCACAGGCGACAGCCTGGGGTTCGTGGCTGGCATCTGAGTGCGCACCAGGCTGCAGGGCTGAGCCCTGACCTGCGGGATCTGCCGCTCACTCAGGTAGACAGTGTCGGAACTGAGCTGGACTGCACGGCACCCTGGTGGTGCGGGGACCCCCGTTTGGCGGCCCCCCGTTTGGCAGCCAGAAGTACTGAGTATAGAGAGAAGAAATAAACTTTTTTTCCTTTCAGTTTTTAAAATAATTCTTTCAAATTTTAAAATGACTTTAAACATTGTTCTCTCCTTGTAAAACTTCTGTTGGGTGTTGCACCTCCTGGGTTAAGCCTCCAGCTTTTTCCCTACAAAAATTTCGTTTTGCTTATTTGTTTGTTTGTTTTACCTTTGGGGGGGATTTCTTTAATATACTTTTCCAAGCCTTCTATTTGACTTTTCATTTTTATTGTATCTTTAATCCCTGCATGTTTTCTTCTCCACTACTGCTTTATAGTATGGGTTCCCCCATCTTGTAAGATACCTTGTCTTACTCTGCGAAGAGAGGAAGTCTAGGGCTTGTTTAAGCTAGTCTTGTGCGAACCGCCCCGTTTCCAGCCTCCCTCTGTGACTGTGTCTATTGCCTGCTCCCGTCTGTCCTCCAGGGTCCGGGACCCTCGTCCCCCCGCCTGTGCTCCTGGAGACTGCGCGGGGGTGGCTGGGGACGGCTGCCTTTCAGGCGATAACCAGGCCTGTCCCCATCCTTTTGTTGGAAATTCCAAAGCTGATTGTTCTGCTGAGCTGAGTGAGTCCGCTTCCCCGAGAACCATCCTTCTCCTTCGGTCTGGGGACACACGCTCTCGGCCGGCATTCTGGGAGGCGGGCAGGGGAGGCAGCCCAGGTCTCTCCCTGGGGTGCGCAGAGCCCTCGCCTTTCTTTCTCAGGGATGGGAGACGGCATCCTTCTGGGTGGCCGGTGTCTGGCGCATCACCCCACCCAGGGCTGAGAAGCCTGAGGCCATGGTCTAGGAGTGGACAGAGGTGCTTCGCTGTCCCATACACGTTCCGCTGTGGCAGGAGCATCCTCTGACCTGCCTGACGAAGTGGGCGTTAGCGCTGGAACCGGGCTGGCCCGGCCGGGCCGTGGCGTTTCCACTTTAATGAACTGATTTCCATTTAAGCGGCCACAGGTGGCCAGCGGCCACACGACTGGACGGCACAGATCCTCTGGCCATCTTGCCTCCTTCCAGAGGATTTTAGACACTCTCTCACCCCAGCTGTCCACATTGCCTTCTGAAGTGACCAATATCTTCCAACCCCGAGTCTTTTCTGGCTTCCTGGAGGAACACTGCCTGCCTTTTACTGGGCTGCATGGCCCGTCTCCGCCACACCCAGGGCCTCTTGCAGCAGGTCGGATGGCGGGGATCTTGCTGCACAGCATCCGCGAGGACATTTCCATCATCCATGTGCTGACCTGTCCACCCGCCGCTGCCTGCAGTCCAATTCCTGCTCTCGCTGTTGGTGAGTACCCTTCCCGCCTCTGTCCCCTTACTGTGGGGTCGGCACGGATTCTGAAGACGACCCTGGAAACCAGGCTGCCATTGTCCAGCTGCTTGCATTCTGCTGCTTAAACAACTCACTCCGCCCTGGCTGGGCCGCTCGGTTCTCTGGAGCATCATCCACACGCCGAGGTTGCAGGTTCCACCGAACCCCAGCCGGAGCACGCAACACCAGTGAATGCATCAACAAATAAAAAAAATCAATCTAAAGTCAATCAGTAAAAAAAATTAAAGAAAAAACAATTTAAACAACTTGCTCCTTGATCAGGCTTCATCGCCGGCTGGGTCGCTGGTGCTGCGAGACTCGCCACCTGTGCGGGGCGGGAGGGACGCCTGGGAGCTGGTGCCGAGGCTGCGTCTGCACGGCAGACGGATTTCTCAGAGACACGCTGCGGGTTCGGGTGACGCAACAGCACCTGCCGACGGGAAACGGGGGTTGGAGCGTTTCCCAGGCTGCACCCTCCACACTCCCGCTGTTGAGTACGGTGTCTTATTGTACTTACGTTGCACCAGAGATATAGAATTCTATTAACATTGTATAATAGAAATATAATTCTGTTATATAATATAAAATATGTAAATATTTTAATTATCACACTATAGAATTGTTATATTTTAAACTTCTGGGTGTTATGCGTTAGTAAGCTGTAAAATCAATTACATGGATTGTAAACACAATTTTTTAGAAATAAGAAAATCATCAAGTTCACTAGAAAACATTAAACTTTCTTTAAACAAGACTTTTGTGTGTGTGTGTGTGTGTGTGTGTGTGTGTGTGTGTGGACACACTGGGTCAGGACACAAAATGTAATTCTCACTGTGGGTCGTGTTCAAAAAGGCTCCAAAGTCACCCGTTTCCTCAATGTCACCGACCACGAAGATTTGTGTCCATGGACTTTCTGGCGAGTGGTTTTTTAAGTACAGTCCTACCTCGATACTGGTCAGCTTCAAAACTTGTCTGACCCCGTACCTGTCGCGTTTTGACGATAAAAAATGTTTCAGCGCATTACTCTTGCCCGGGGCCCCTAGCACTGGAAGAGGCACGATTCCGCCCCAGGAGGGGATACACCGCACCACTCGCACTGGCTCAGGACGTGAGGGTTTCAGCCTCCCGCGAGCTCCGCAGCGCACCGACCACCAGCACCCAGCACCGAGGCATCGCTGCAGCTGGGCCTGGGGCCCGGACCACTGCGAACGCAGCCCGCGAGCATCCGAGCCTTCCCGCGAAGGGAGACGCGGACAGAGTGTCCCTCAAAGTTTCCTCTGCGTGACCCTGCTTAGTTATCATCAAACTGGTTTTCCTTGCAGAAGACAAGAATGGCTGAGTACAGAAACCAACAAAAAATGATGAGATTTTGACTGTTTTAGACCAGTGACTTGTTACTTATCTATTGAATAGGGAACAACGCACGTACGTCATTAAAATTTAAAGGTAGAAAACAGTGTGTGGTTAAAAATCTTCCTCCCACCCCAACTCTCCTCCAGCCTGTCCTGAGTGGAAACCATCTTCGGAGATTCTTGTGTATATATTCTAACATATATGCTGTTTTTGACATACTAGAAAAGCGTATACATTCTTTTACCTCTTTTTACACAAGCAGCGTGGCATATACCCTGCTCTGAGCTTTGTTATTCTTACTCAACTACATATATTTCAGATTATTTTATGTCAGTACACACCCGTGCCCCATTTTTATGACTACGTAACACTCTGTTGTCTGGGCAAACCACACCTGGCCTAACTGGTCCCC
>PVIA01010821.1:31108-49242 GCA_004024845.1 Tonatia bakeri | reverse complement strand
GGGATGGGGGGATGGGGGGATGGAGGGATGCAGGGATGGAGGGATGCAGGGATGAAGGGATCCAGAGATGGAGGGATGGGGGGATGCAGGGATAGAGGGCACAGGACAGGACCGGCAGACTCAGGGTGGGAACAACGCCCCCTCCCCACTATGGAGTGACTTAAAACCACAACTGTATGTCAGCCCCACCCCCCATGTGTAGGCAACTTGAGCCAGGCAGCTCCGACACCCTTCCTGGGGTCTCTCTCGGGGTGGCAGGAAGCCAGTGAATCACACCCACTGAGGCGATGGCCCTCCAGGACTCACCTGCCTATCTGACAGCCGAGGCTGGTGAGCCTGTCCCCATGGCCTCCCCTCCACCCCACAGGCACGGTAAGAGATTAAGAGCTACTGTAAAATAGGACAATTGTAACAACATACATTGATGAAAGTTACGTGAAGGCTCTCTCCTCTCTCTCAAAACAGCTTCCTGCCCACAGGAGCCCTGCCCATGACGACAGGAGGTGTGAGGGACGAGGTGATGGGAGGAGGGGGGCGCTTTCAGACAGCGGTTGCCCGCGGTTCGTCTGGAACTGGAGAGTGACACCGCAGGTGGAGGCACTGTGGGTGGGGACACTGCGGGTGGGGGCCTCCGCAGTGAGCAAGCCCAGCGTGAGAACCCACCACCAGGGGGGAGAGGCTGACACCAGCCTCCGGGCCTGGGAAGAACGGCTGTCGAGGTTCAGAATTTTACGTCTGTCACAAAAATGCCCGTCACATTTAACGCGGTTAATCCAGGGCATGCGTCTCTCTGCTCAGGGTCCTCTGACAATAACCCCCACGTCACTGCACACAGGGGAAGGCCAGAAACGGGCGTGGGGTGTCCAGGAGCGCCGCCGTGGGCTTGCCCAACACCGTCACGTGGAACTTTGTTTTTCTGTTTGTTTTGCTGATCAGGTTCCACCTAAAGGTGAGCTCACATGGTGTCTTCCTGTCACCGCCTGGCCACGTGGAGTCTTCTCAAAGACGCTGCGTCAAGGCAGTGGCAGATGTCAGCGACCAAGTTTAGAGGGGAATGGTGACAGAGTGTGTGAAGGATTCCGGTCATGAATGGGACATAACCTTTTACGGCAAGGCCTGCTCCGGCAATAAAAGGCTTTATTCACCCAACACTGCGAGCCCAAGCGGGGGGGCCCAGGGCGGCCCACGTGTCTGTGGACCTGGGGCCCGCACGCCAAGCCGCCGCGAGAAGGTGCGGGCGCACTCCGTGGGGTTGGAGGGTCCCTATTACACAGCTCATTACGAGTGTCCCTAACTCTTAGACAACTCTTAGCTGGCGACGTGGAGCTGACGACGCGGCTAATGAAGTAGAAAGCTTCAACAACAAATCATTAACACGTCCGGGGTGCTGCACTTCTAATGGAGGAAGTTTTTAATCATAAGCAAATGTAATCATTTATGTTAAGCAACCCATGGACCTGGTCAATGTAGCACAAACAGCCATTAAGCAAAAATTACGGCGATCGGGAGACAGCTGCACGTCGCTGACGCAGCAGTTCGTGATGCCTACAGAACCTGGCAAACTCCGTCCTGGGCTAAGGGAGCCCACTCCCCACGTGCACCCTCCTCTGGCTTCTGGTGGACTCCAGTCCCCCCAGGGGACAGGCAGCACAGCCTCTCCATGCCTGCGTTTGCAGAACTCTTGGTCTGGCCGTGTGCGACGTCGGCCAAAGGCTGGAGTTCCGAGCTGCTGCACCAGCAGAAGCGAGCGTGACCACACCCCAGGGTGAGCACAGGGCAGGGAGCGGACAAGCAGCTCCCACCACAGCCCTCAGGGCCAGCGCTGCAGAGGGGGCCCTGCTCAGCAGAGCAGAGCCAAGGCCAAGGGACCAGGCGTGCCGAGGCCCCATCCGACCTTCTCACTTACTGCCTCACAGCTTCCGCCTGCACCTGCCCTGCCTCTGCCTATGGACAGAGGGGATCCAAAGTGGACTGTCCCCTTTGTGACATGGCCTGGTCCCCCCATCTCATCCACAGCAGACAGGGAGGAACTGATACCCAAGGAAGGACACTGAGGGGCTGTGAAGGTGGAGAATCCCAGTGTGAGGGATGCAGACACAAACTCCTGAACCCCTAAAAATTCAGGTGCTACTTGGATGCAGATGTTTGGGGACATTGTCCTGTCCCCCCACCCCCTGCAGAAAGCACCTCCTGGGCCAAGGAGACCATCCCCGCTCATCCCCAGAACCTCCTGTGACAGCATGTGGCCCGAGGGGCAGAGAAGCAGTGTTCCACCTCCAGAAATCAGCTTTAGAAAAACGTCTGAAAATGCCCGTTTCTGAGAGGAGACGCCAAGTGTTCTGGGTGAGCCCCACGCTCAGAGGCTGTCAGTGAGGTTCAGGGGCAGCCGCACAGAGGGACGCTACAGACACGGCAGCTCCGTACTTGAACAGCGGGGGGGGGGAAATCTGTCAGCAGGCCACAATCAGCAGGTTCAGCTGCTGAAAGGGCCGCCAGTTACCTGCCGAATAATCTGTACGTCTGGGCTGAACCCTGACGCTCCATCATCAGCAGGACACAAAGCACTCGGGTGACCCAACGCGATGTGTGGAAGTTCTGTGCGCACAGTAAGCCCTCGGCCGCCACGTGCGTGGGAGAAAAGTGGCACAGTCCGAAAGTCGCCTCTGACTGCTTCTGTGGACAGGACCACTGTGTCCGGCGAGCTGAACCGTCCACCCAGAGGATGAGAGAGACGAGGAGACCGCCGCACCTGCGCCCGGGACGACACCCACGTGTGGGATGTGCACGCCGCCCCTGGGGGCACCGCGCCTCTGCAACCACCTACAGGTGTTTGACGTTGGCAGCTGCCGTGCTGTTAACAGGTGCTCCTCCTTCTCCAACACAGGGAGTTGCAGTGTGTCAGACTTTGTCTCACGCACACACCCTGGAACCATGCACACTCCAACCCCGTCGGTGAGCCGAAGACCCGCTGCACCGGCGCTGCCTGCGGAGATGTGCATGCCGGGCCGAGACCATGGTCTCAGGGTTCAGCGGCGGCGGCGGCCCGGCACGCCCTGCGCTCCCCTATCACAGTGATTAATGAAGGCACCTTTTTCACAGAATGTCAGACTCTGCCTTTTTAACAACTGACCTTTCACAGAGCACTACTGAACTCATAATTCCACTTTTGTTCAGTTTCTTATTAGTGGAGTTAAAATTAATACTTAGGGGAATGACGGCGAAAGGGGCGCGCAGTAAATCTCCCCGCACATCAGCCTGCGCTGCGGCGGTCCATGGCGGTCCGCACCCGTCCGCTCCCGCAGCCGGAGGCTTCTGGGAACCCGCTCCTTCCAAAGGACACATTAAGGGCGGCCTGCAGACCACTTCTGAGAACCAAGGCGTACATTTTGAGAAAGGTTTTAAAAGTTTGCAGGGTTTTTTTTTTTAAAGGAGCTAACCAAATTGTTCATTCCAATCATATATCTAAAAGAATGCATGCTTTCTCGTTTTCTTAACCATTGCGGAGGACTACAGGGACGCACGGTACAGGCCACTCTGTAGCCCACAGGTCTCCCTCAGAAGGGACATTTGATAGCCCACCAGAGCCCCATGCAGCCAAGCCACTCTCGGGACAGAGGGATCGCATGGGAAAAAATGAGCTGCTCACACCTCCAAAGCTCACCCCCAAATAGCAAAAGAGAGAGAACACAATAAGAAAGACCGGGAAGCGCAGCCAGAACAGGGGTCTCTCCTAATTATCACTGGGAATAGCAAATTACTTAAGGACTCAATTTCTTCGCCGCACCAGCCGTTCCCACGCTCAGACATACCTAATTTCTGCACATCCCTCAAGGGCCCACACCGGCTTCAGCTTCAAAGAGCTTAGGGGGCCCCGGGGCACAGGAAGGAGGGGAGAGTACATTCAATTACTGCGTCTTGTTGAATATGGGAGAGCAGCTGTGCGGACACAGGCCGGAGCTGCGGGACACAGGTGGACCTGTGGCCCCAGTGGGGTGGGTGCGCCATGCGTCACCCAAGTCACCCGGTCCCCCCCCTGCAGGGGAGGTTTCGGTAAACAGGCTAGCCGCAGGGGTGGATGAGCACGCTGGCAGGCGTAGGGGCTGGGGCCTCGTTCCGATGGGGGTCCCGTCTGGGAAGGTCACTCGGACACCCCCCTGGCTCCCGGGAAGCCCCGGAAGACCGGACACCATTGATCTGCAGCCCCCATGCCAGCGGTGCTGATGGCCAGCACCCCGGCACAGCAGTGGGACGAGAGCTTGGTCCCCCAGACCGGAACGGATGGGCTGGCACCAGGCGGGAGCGCGGCTGAGAGGGGTGTCGGAGATGGAGATGGAAAACGAGGGCGAGGGCAGGGAAAGGCGGCAAGGGCAAAGCGATCTGACACACTTCAGGGGAGATGCCGTGCCCGCTCCATTTTCACAGAGGAGCAGGCAGGGAGCCCATCAAGCCGGCCACGGAGCTGTGGCGCGGCGGGCGCCTCTGCTCGGGCCCAGGGCAGGCGGCAGTCACGGAGACGACACAGGCGATTTCCACTGCGGCGCCGCCGGTCACACAGCTTAACTCGATTTCCAGCCTCGGAGGGCAGCACCGAGGAGCGGGACTGCCGCTGAAAGGGGGAAAACGGGAAAGGAGCTGACTCCGGCAGAACGCACTTCCCCCACCAGGCAAGGAGGCCAAGAACAGACAGAAAGCCAGAGGGCGGACCGCGGCCTGTCCTTAAGACCCTGAGACACGAAAACTGTGGGGACAGGCCATAAAGTAGTGATGTTCCCCACTGCTTCAAAGATAGCGACTTCATGCAGGACAGACACCCCCATGTCCTCCGTCTGCACCCTGTAATGTTCCCACTGGGCCCCGAGGTACGCGGCACTGGTGTTACATGCACCCCACACGGGCGCTTTTCCAACACAGACTTCCCTGCCGGCACCACCCTCTGCTCCATCACAGCCACTGGCCAAGGTGCACCACCTCCTCGGCTGGCCACTTACACAGCGAACGAGCTGTCGATTGCTCACAGGCCTCCAGACCTGAGTCCTGAGGACAAACGGGTGCCTGGCCTGCTCCTGGGCACGAGCGCAGAGGAAGGACGGATGGAGCGTCACGGTGGTGGCAGTGAGTGAGGAGGCCTCCCTCCAGAGCATGTGCCAAGGGAGGGTCTGGACACCTCACAGAACAGGGGACCGCACCTGTGAGTCCATCCTCTACGTCACTCTGCCCGAAGATGACGACCCCAGCCCACCTCCAAATGCAATTTACAGGTGTAGCCGAGGACTTTCTAATTCTAGTTCACTGAATATGCACGATCGAGTCCAATTCTCAAAAGAAGTTGAGAGCAACAAACGTGGCAACCGCCCTCCCCGCATCTAGTAATTCGCTCCTGAAATGTGCTGTAGACGGAATGCTCAGGTTACAGAGGCTTATACCTCATTATTGTAATTGGGAAAAATAATGAGCTCCTATTCTATCAAAAACCACAACCAACTCCCCTAATTATCACGGCAACACTTTGTAAACACCTACATAAAAATTCAAAGACTTCTGCATAATCTATATCATTTAGAACACCAATTATCTAATTATTTAACATTTACTGAACTCATTAGCGAGTTCATTTGTGCGCAGGTCTCAGGGATGTAGGGCTGTATCAGAGGCAAATTACCATTTATTTCTACCATCCAGAAACACCAGCGGCAATATAAACATTGAAACAATGTGTCAAGGATCCTAAAGATACTATCAACATTTGGCCTGGCAACATAAACGAACGCTGAAACAATGTGTCAGGATCCTAGAGATACTATGGAAATTTGACTCAAGAGGGTAATGACCCCCACAGACCCAAGACCCGCTGCACCGGGAAAGGGGAAAGATGTCCAGATGTTTAAACAAGGAGGCTGGGGGCCAGGGAGCCTGTGGGAGGGAGGTGATGACTCGGAGCGTGCACTCTGTGCCCACTGGCGCACCTGAAGGGGTCCCCCAGCTCGTTCACGAGAGCCGGTCTGCCGGGACCGCCAGGAGGCCGGGCCACACCGCTCTGTAAGCTGCTCCTGCATTTGGGTAACAGGAAACCGAGCAGTGTCACCCTTCCCTGACCCGAGGGACCATGGATTGGCAGGGACAATTGGCAGGGAAGACACAGAGGCAAAACCCGGACAGCAGGATGCCACGCCAAGGAAAAATGACGTCCAGAAAGGACGTGCCGTCGTCATTCACGTGTTTGCAGAGGCTGTGAACACGTCGAGGAAGGGCCAGGTCACAGAATCTCCTGTAGCCCTGAGGGCGGGAGGGACGGCCAGCCTGCAGGGCCCACAGGGACACACAGGTGTTTTGTGGGAGAGTGAACAGGACTCCCCAGAGCCAGCTCTCCATCGCCGCTGAACGTGATGTGTTTAAACAGTGGCTGCCTCACCAGGGGAGAACCGCAATGGGAACCATGGGCTGCGGATGATCACGCATGTCACCGATGGTAACAAACACGCCATCAGGGGGTGCGAGTAGGGGGCAGGGGGTCTGTACCTCCCACTCAACTGTGCTGCTCTAAAAAAGTCTTCATTAAAATCAACAGAAGCCCTGGCTCGTGTGGCTCAGTGAACTGAGCACTGGCCTGAGAACCAAAGGGTCGCAGGTTTGATTCCTGGTCAGGGCACATGCCTGGGTTGTGGGCCAGGTCCCCAGTGAGGGATGCGTGAGAGACAACCACACGTTGATATTTCCCTCCCTAAATTAAATAAGAATCTTTATAAAAAATTCAAAACAAAACAAATGGAGGCATCTACCAGCTTTGCTTTTCCACGGCACATAAGGCCATTTAGCCATCTTGCTGTAACTGCTCGTTCTGTGGCCCATCTCAACGCTCTGACCGTGCCCGCAGTGACGGTGTCAGGGCCACAGCCGTCCAGGACGACCACCCATCCCCCTCAGCAGGGGGCTGCCACCACAGAGACACGACGCCGACCACACGATACCACGGTCATCCACTCAACTGCTCAGATCCTGGATTGCGGACCGCGAGAGCTGCCAGGGGCGAGGGGGCCAGCATCTCCGGAGGCCTCTCCCCTTGGCTTGTAGATGGCCTCCTCCTTCCTCCTGTGTCCCCGCGTGGCCTGTCCTCTGTGCGTGTCTGGTTCCTGGCCTCCCCTTCTTAGAAGGATGGGGCCATGTGGGTCAGGGCCCACCTGTCTGAGCTCACTGTGACCGAAGCCCCCCCCAACCAGGGCCCATGTCCGACAGCAGTCCCTTCTGAGGGACCGGGCCGAGGACTTCCACGTGGGGCTTTTGGGGACACCAGTCAGCCCGTCCACATGGTCTCACTGACGCCGATGAAGCTGATACCACAGGACCAGAGGACACGAGACCAGTGCCGACAGTGCCGGCCCTGCTGGCCTGCCCACACCCGAGGCGTCGGCTCTGTCCGTGGGAACACGAAGTGCTCGGAAGCCTTGCCCTCAGCATTTGACTGTGGCTTTGGAACGGGGTGGTTGAGCAGAAGCCCCTGCGAGGACCCCTGGAGACGCCCCACAGGAGAGGGTCCCACTAGGAAGCTCCTGGCACCTGCCCACCGGCTCTATAGCATGTGTGTGTGTGTTGGGGGGCAACAGACTGTGAGCCAATGGCCTGCCAGCCCAGCCGCAGGCTGAAACCGCTCCTGAACCTCGTGTGGTTTTCACATCCAGCCTCTCCACCCTCATCGCTTTGTGGGAAGGGCACCGGCACCGCAGTCCCCGAACCCCCCATCCCGTCCCTTGTGAAGAAGGATGGGTGTGGTGACTCTTGGGCTGGGTGCGGCCGGAGCCACCAGCAGGTGCCAGGCGAGGGGCTCAGAAGACCCCACTGCAGAAGGAGGCCGACGGAACACCGTGACTCCGACTTTGGGAAAATGATGCATTTATCTCAATTCACTGGAATGTAATGCAGTCTTACTAATATTAATAATTTTAGTTCCAGAAATTGTACCAGCCTTCCAAAGAAAGAGTTCTTGACCCAAAATACCAAAGGACATTAAACTGAGAAATGATCTACTGATGCAAATCATTAAGTCGATTTGCATTTGCCTACTGAAGCCCATCACGGAAATTAAGCGTGTGTAGGGGGGCGCCCGCCATGTGCAGGAAGGAGGAAGCGTGTTCGTGGTCCCAGCGCTATGTCATTAATTTCCCTACTTTCCCTCATTAACAAGTAAAATGTTTTCACTGCTTGAAAAGTTTTAATAAATAGAAAAAAGCTGAGCAGCTGACATAGTTTTTAATGTAATATACAAGGGCTTTCAATATTTGTATGCACGTTAATGAAAAAGCCAGAAGGAAATGCTAAAGGGCTCTGTCCCCGTGGCAGATGGGGCTAACCCAGGGACCTGAGGGTGTGTCACCTCGGCCTGTGGACTTGGGTGCCTGCACCACAGTCTTCCGTGGGGGTCCCCAGAGAGCCCCCCGCCTTCGTCCAGGGGCCCCAAACACCAGGAGTGCTTGCCCACAAGGCGGCCTGTATGCTGAGGGGCAACGGGTCCCCAGGGGGCTGGGAGGAGCGTTCGGAGCACAGAACCTGCTCCACAGCCCCTCCCATGCAGGCAAGACTGCTTCCTGGATGCAGGCCCAGGGACCAGCTGCGTGGCACACTTTGCACAGTGAAGTCACCGCATACTCGTGTGAACGGGCAGCTGCCCGCTCTGGCCAGAGGGGCACCAGACACCCGGTCCTTGCAGTCTGTATGAGTCGGCAGTAGGCTTGAGAAGGCACAAGCGCCGTCCTCCCTTCTCCTTGAACCCCGCACCACCGTACCTTATGGACACCGGGACACGACGTGCCTGTGCCCCCCTCGCAGGCCTCGCCTGGACAGTAGCGGGATCAGCACCCGCCCTGGCCTGAGAACAACCCCTGTGGCCCACCAGCCATCCAAGGTCACACAGCCTTGCTAACACGTGAGGGGGACCGGAGCCCAGGCGCTCCTCTTGGCTCAGGGGACTCAGCCACGCTGGGCGTCAGGAGCACTGACAACCGTTCAACAGAGAATGAACTTGATGCCACTGAGCTGTCCCCTTCAAGGTGGTGAAATGGCAAATGCTGTCACCAGTCACTTCCCAGGAAGGGAAGGGAGCGGGTGGGCAGGGAGTATGGATGCTGTAGAAGCATGTGGCGGTTGCTCCAGCCTCTGCAGCATCTGTCCCCTGGGAGGGCGCCCCCACCTGCACCCCCTGCCGAGATCCCCGCTGAGGGCCCGGCCCCGCCCACAGCCTGCACAGGTGATGACAACACCTCTCTAGTCGTCCCTGCTCTGCGCCTCTGTATCTCGCCAAGAAACTGAAAATGGATTTTTCAAAGAGTACGTTATACATATTTTAAGTCTGTCGATTCAAACGAGCCCGTGACGCCTTCAGTGACGGGGGGGGGCGGGGGGGGCAGGGGACGTCCCGTGAAGCAGAGCCCTCCTGTGGCCTCTCACAGCGGCCATGAGTCTCTCCAATGCAACGCCAAAGCCACACTTTGACAAAAAAGTTTATCATCTGCAGACTGCTTAACCAGCAAAACGATTCAAGTTTGCAAACAGATAAATTTTCATGCTGGCAAACTAATTTCCTGAGACACAATTTGTCAGAAAGTAAAAGAAAAAAAACCTTAATGTGTCATATGCTAAAGTAATGTTAAGGGTTTTGGAATAATAGACGCAGATGGGGACCCTCCTTAGGAAGATTTTACGGCTGATAGCTTAAATTCAGGGTGTCCATAAATCGTGAACATGCTTTTGGCCCTCAGATACTTAGGCTAAAAATGCCACTGGAAAGTTGTTTGTCAATTCCTTCTCCAGAAGGCCATCCGCAGCTGGCAGCACTATGTCTGAGGCGCGTGGATCTCTGAGTGCCAAAAATCTGGAGGGCGCTCGGGAACTCAGAGGTAAAAACCAGAAAGCCATCACATGATTAATCCCTCCTTTCACCCGGGGTCCCGCAGCTGGCCAGGTAAAGGTGGAAGGGCTGGAGGAGGGGCACCCCATTTCTGGGCAGGACCCCTCGCCCTGTTTCTGATGCCCCGAGACAGGACACTTACGTGCCCACATACTGAAATTATCAACTCAGTTCTTTCCTTCAACACAGAGGCCAATGTAACAAACAAATGCATTCCAACCAAAAAAGAAAAACTATCAGCCAGCTACAGTTCCTATTTCTCGAGATAAGACCTTGTGGAAATCCCCTTCCCCACCCCTGCGCCCAGGCCGGCGGGCTCTCCCCTCCTGGACAACCTGCCCTCTCCTCCTGGAGGCGGTACCAGTGGCCTGAACCCGCCCATCCCCGGACATCCTGGTCTGCTCCTTGCAGTCTCGGCTGTGGCCATCTATCTCCTCAGATGCCGCCTGGCCACTCTGGCCCTCGGAGATGGGGAGCTGAGTGACTTCCGTGCTGAGACGATCCTCAGAGCCCAAGCGCCCCTCGAGGACAGGTTGAGCCTCGTTGGGCAGGCTCAGCAGCGCACTCCTGCTACGCACATGGGGGACAGAAGCAGCCGCAGCCTCTAGCTGCGGTGCCCTGGGCAGATGCCACAGTGGCCCCGGCATGGCGCTCGGGCCCTGGGTGGCGGGCTCTCCACCAGAGGAGTGGCAGGCTGGCCTGGATGCTGCCTAAGGTCCCGTACCCAGTCTTGCACCCAGGAAACTCCAAAGCCATCTGCAGGGAGACGCGCAGCCCGTGGGGGCACTGGGCCAGTGGAAACCCTGCTGCTGGCCCAGGCAGTTCTTCATGCCCGCCCGCTGGAGAATCAGCATTTCCTCAATTCCTTCAAGAGCAGTTTATGGCTGTGTGTGAACCAACGGAAGCCCACAGGCAGCTTGAGAGCACCACTGCCCCCTCACCCAGGCCAGCTGGAGGAGGACAGGGCTCTGTGCCCAGGGCGGGGACAGAAGGAGCCAGCAGGAGTCTGGGAAAATGTTCACCTGCAGGCCTGAGGCCTAACTTCTGACTGAGGGACACTCCAGCGCTGGGCCTCCCCAAGCCTCTTCCCCCCAGAGGTGGAATCCAGTGTTCGCGCCTCCACTTTCTGAGGGCAGGAGGGGGGCTGACGCCGCTCTCCCCGTCTAGCCCCCAACACCCCTCACCACCAAGGCCCACGGCTGCAGGGAGCTGACCGGGAGACCCAGGCTGGGGGCAGGACCCACAGAAACCCAGGGCTTTCAGCACCGCTGGCGGCCAGAAAGGTGTCAGTCTCAAAATATTATTTCCAATAAAAGTTCTGTTTACCCAGAGAAGATTTAAACACACCAGAAACTTTGAAGGAAATAGGCGGCCCCATTCTTTTTAATAAAAGCAGCGCTCAGTTTTACAATAACTCTTCTGACGGAGCCCTGAACCGGACAAGTAAAGATCACACGGCTGGGTGTTTTTCCAGATGACTTCAAGAAAAGAAAAAACTGCTATTTTGGGAAGGCTACTTTTAAAGTACCAGCGGTAATTCAGAAAAAGAATAAACAACAACTTCTTCCCCTGAGTTTTAGAAGTATGCGTTTTTAGTGCAGAACCTTCTATATGTGTGAGCGCGCAGCCCTGCCCCCGACACACCGCACGTAGGACACTTTTTCCCCAGAAGGGGGCGCCGTGAAGGGTCAGCGCATGCTAAGGCTTGTACTCCTCCTGCACCGGGCCAAGGCTCGTAGGGGTTTCCCCTCCCACCTGGGGGCTTCCTGCACTGTGCGGGGCCCGGTCTTGGTGCACCCACACGGCTGGGGGCGCACTCCACTGGAAACGTGCGTCCCCCACTCAGGGGACTCACTCACCCGGGGACCTGCCCCATCGCTCACTTGGCCTAGGACGGCTCCCCGACAGCCACTCTGTGAGAAGGAGCGTCACCACCCAGAGCTGCGCTGTCGGCCCGACCCACACGGGTTCCGCTGGAAGACCCCATGGAGGGAGCTCTGTCCACCCCCCACCCAGAAGTGAGGGGCCCACCAGCACCCCGAGAAGGTGGCCGCAGGGCACGGCTCTTCCTACAGGTTTCCCCCTGCCGGCCAGGGAGGGCGCAGCGGCCAGCTTGCTGGAAGAAGGCCCAGGAAGAACAGCTTCAAAAGTGTGACAGGGGCTCCATCAGGGACAGTCACAGTGAGAAGACCATCACCCCACACACATGCCACACGCGTCGTCCTGCCAGTGGGCGCCGAGCGTCACGTGCCGGTGCAGGAGGGCCAACGCCATGCACGGCAGCCCTTTCACAAAGTGCGTGTGTGCACAGACCGGGTCTCCAGGATGGGGGCAGCGGGGAGAGTCGGGCAGACACGCACAGACACACAGGGGTTCTCGGAGAGACACGGAGGGAAACCGAGGGGAACGGGGGTAAACAGTCCCAGGGCAAATGGACACAGGGGAGGGGGAACCGGGACACAGGACTTTGAGGAGAAGCTGGAGCTCCCTCCTCAAAGGAGGCCGCCTTGGGCCCGGCCGTGACGGTGGCCCACCCGGGAGGAGGCTGGAGCCCCCGGTCGGGAGAGAAGCACAGACTCTCCAACAGGACGAGCTGCGTCCTGCGAGAGGATGTTCCCTCCCTCCTGTCCCACTGCAGCCCAACGCCAGGCACAAGAGCTAACCCCGAATGGGGCCTCCGCGCTGACTGCCACGGGCCTGGTCCCCGGCCCCCTGCCGGGACACCCTCAGGGGCCATGGACGCCTGCCAGGCAGTGAGTACACAGCCTCCAGCTGGCCTCCCCATGCCCGAGCTGCACAGGCGCCCTCACTCAGAGAGACCACATGCCCAAAGACTCCTCCTGGAGCATGGAGACTGCGTGAGGTCAGCGTTTTGCAGACCAGAGTCTGACGCCCGGGAGCAGGTGCCCCCCAGCACAGCCCCGCCTCGGTCCTCGGCCTCCTGTTGTCCCTTCTTTGGTGCTTCCTGACCAGCTCCCTTGCCCACCTGGCCCTCCGGATCCCTCGCCTCCTAGTGGGCCCCCACTGTACCCCTCTGTACCCTGCCCTTGAGCATGCGCCGCCGCCTGGTCCAGCACCCAAGTTCATTCTGCCATGTCCAACTGCCCCCTGACTTGGGCCTTCCCGGTGCTGCCGCCAAGGACACCCCAGCTCACCCCGTCCCCCGCGGCTCTGCCGTCACCAGTGCCGGGGCTCAGGCCCATGCCGTCATGTGTCTCCGCCATCTCCACGGTCTCCACGTGGGAGCTACTCGACGCTCCAGGTCAGTGTCCCCCCCATCTGGTCCCAATCACCGGGGTTCACTCTCACATGGGGGCTGTTACCCCACCACTGCCGTGTCCCCAGGGCACGTTCCCGAGGCACAGCTGTCACACAGCAGGCATGGACTGCTGCTCAGAACAAACACACGCACCCTGGCTGGTGCTGCTCAGTGGACTGAACGCTGGCCTGCGCACTGGAAGGTCACAGGTTCGATTCCCAGTCAGGGCACAGGCCTGGGGTGCAGGCCAGGTCCCTAGCTGGTGGCATGTGAGAGGCAACCACACACTGATGTTTTTCTCTCTCTCTAAAGAAAGTCAAAAAATAAAATAAAAAAAAAGAATGAGTGAACAAACATGTGACCCATGATCCTAAATTTAATCCATGTTTTTAACCAAAAACCCCCTCCCCTCCCATCCCCCTCCCTGGATGCGGCGACTGGAAACAGTTCTGGTGAATCCAACAGAACACAGCGCCTCAGAGGTTGGCCAAATTAAACGCGGTTAACCTTGAATGCCCAGGAATTCTGAGCGGGTTGGCATGCCAAGTGCGAGCCGGCTTGTGGCTACTAATGGCGGGTTCGATTCAAAGGAAATTCAGCCAACACACTGAGTCTATTTTCAGAGAGTGCAGCCCGAGGGGCATTCACACTTTGAAAACAAAAAACTAGGAATTACTCACCAGTCGCACACAGTTCAAGCACCAGAAAATGTGAAAGCTCTGTGAGCAATAAAATCTCTGGAAATCAAAATCCCACGGCAGAACAAGCAGCCCCGACCGAGGAGAGGGAGGCAGCGGGGCAGTGCCCCCCCCACCCCCGCGCAGGGCACGGGGTCCAGAGGTGGCTAGGCTCCAGGCCCACCCCCCTGGTGTAGCTCAGCTGTGCCCAGGACACGGGCACGCCGCCACCTGACAAGCTTTGGGTGCCATCATGCCCATGTGTCGGCAGGGGAATAGGTGATAAGGAAGGACACCTGTGTCCTGTTTTCTCCGGAACAGTGGGTTTCAAGCCTGAGTTTCTGAGGGGTATGTGAGCTGGGGAGCACGCTGCTTGAGAGGCCCCCAGCACTGTGCGACTCTGGCTCCTGTGGTCAAACCCTAGGCAGCACTGCCCCCCGGGCCACCCTCCGCCCGCTGTTCAGAGTCAGGGAATGACCGGGGAAAGAAGGGCCAGGCCTGCAGAAATGATTTCCAACACTGAAGTTAAGCAGCAGAGTGGGCAGCCCCTCGCCCCCAAGTCTCCCTCCACAGACCCTGTCACCAGCCCTTCCTCGCCCCACGGCCACTTCTGCCCACAGAGTGGCGGCCGGGTGACCTCCTGGAGCTGAGGTGAAAGTGAGGCTGCGCCAAGCATGCAGCCACTCACGGGAGGCCTGCCCACGACAGAGTGGGGCGGGCCCAGCCTCTCTGCCTCTTCTGGGGAAAGACTCCAGACGAAACAGATGTGGTTGCCAACACGTGCCATGGGCCCCCATTCTGCCTGTTTCCTCCTGGGAGTCTCTTGGTGTGAACAGGCCAGACACCTGCTTTCCAGACCAGCTCCATTGGAAGCAGAAAGTGGCCGGGGTGCGTGCTGGCCTGGCCACTTCCCTCAGAAGCGGCCCCTGACAACACCGGACCCCAAGGGCCTCAGGTGGGGCGGACGGCAGCCGACCCTGGAGGGAGCCAGGGGGAGCCCGTGGGTGCAGTCAGGAAACGTGACTCTCGAAGCCCCAGGACTGGGTACTCGCAGGTGCTGGTGAGCACGCCCACTCTCAGTGGGTGACCCTGGGACGAGCCTGGGGACCGTCCCTCTTACCACGTGACTCTCCGCCGGGCTGCTGTGGCCCATGGTGACCCCTTGAAGGGAAAAGGGACGGCTTTCCGTGGCTGTATACAGGGACAGGAGAGCCATTTCTTCAGGACAGCTGCATCCTTTCAAAACAGACGGGAGTGGGGGAAGCCCCGGGCCCCGGAGGAAGCTGCAGTTCAGAGCGGGGGGTTTGTGGGTTTTACCTAACACCCCTCAGGGGCCCCTCTGCACTCCAAGTCAGCTAGCCCACCACCCCCACTCCGCAGTGCTCATCCTCCGAAGGCTGGGAACCCCCCAGATGCCTCTCCTCTCATGGGCTGTCACTCAGCTGTCCCTTCCTGCCTGCGACAACCCGAGCACAACAGGAGGCAGCTGCCGGACTCACGGACACAGGCCCAGGGCGGTCCTTCCGAATCCCTGCCACACTGTAACAGTGACGACGAGTCAGACTCTGATGTCATGCTCTCCCTAGATGGTTCCAGAGTAGAGACTTCAAATTTCAGTGATGCTGTTGAAATGCTGCCCAACCGCAGCCTGGGACACCCCCACCTGGCCCGGGGAACCGGTGGCCCAGGGAAATGGCTCCCAGAGAAAGGGGAACAAAGGTCAAGAGGACAGAAGCTGGCGTGGCCATGTACGTGGGCCGGCGGGCGGCAGGGCCTGGGGCTCGGGGGGCTGCACAGCGCAGCAGAGCCTCAGGCAGGCGGGAGCATGGTGGTGGGCGCTCTGGCACCTGCGTTAAAGCTCAGATGACCGACCTGTCTGCAGCCAGAGCGCTGGGCGAGGCCCCACAGAGCCAGTGCGTCTGACTCAGCGCCTCAGGGAGCTCTCTGTGGAACAGAATGATCACGTTTTAAGCACACGCAGCGCAGACCGGGATTCCAAGCTGCTGTGAGAGGCTCCAAGACAACGGTACTCGCTGCGGGCCATGGGCGATGGTCCTCGGGCAGTCCGGGCGCATTTTTACAGCAGTGCCTCTCGGAGCAAGCTTGCCCTGGGCCATGTTGCGTCTCCCTCAAAAGATCAATGACGACGACAGAGTGGGTGCTGCACGTTTAAATCTGAACGTGCCGGTCTGTCGGAAAGAACCAACATGAATTTCCGGGGACGGTTCTGGTGACACGCGGACGCTCGGGGACTGCCTGCTCATGCTGGCGGCCCTGGCCAACAAGGCCAGAGAAAACCTCAGCCAGTGCTTCTGGGGAGTGAGGTGCTGGCTCTCCTTTCTCTGCTGTCCAGAATGTGCCGTGGCAGCTGGTCCCCAGAGGCTGGCCTGCTGCTCCAGGATGAGGACCATGGCCTAGAGCCGCAGAGAGCAAAGCTGGGAGGTGGCCAAGTCCCCATGGCCATCTGGCCACCAGCACTCCCACGCTGGTTCCGCACGTGTGCACAGGGGCACCAGAGCCACACCTGCTGAGTCACGACCTGGAGCGCCCGCGTCCCTCGGCTGAACACAGCCCTGACTCGACTCACAAAGCACAAAGAAACTCAGCCGCACCTGTCTTTCCTCAGACCCACAGCGAGCATTAACTCAACCACCGTTATAACGTTGTATTTCCTTTTTCTTTCCCAAATGCACTTTAAAGAGTGGTTTTTAAACCAAAACAAAAAAAGAAAATTGAACACAATCTCTGTGATTCATGGTGTAACCGAACACACTAAAGAACACGATGACATTTTCCCTGCAGATGACTGGGTGCCTGCGGCGGTCTGCTCGGCGTGGCCGGCCGGCTCTCAGCGCCCGAAGACAGCCGGCCATGGCTCACAGGTCTGCCCGGGCCCAGGCCACAGAGTCCATGGATCGCAGTGTGCGGCTCTGCAGGGGTGACCTCGATATGCGGGCGGAACCGGTGTTTATTACGGCACTCCCGCTCATTACTGCGGCCCCTGACAGGGGCCCATTAAAATCAATTTTTATGTTCCTTATGTATTTTCTTTACCCAGCATCCATGGGGTGGTGTTTATGAGCCAGTGAAGACAAACACGGAGCTGGTAGCGGGTAGTTTTTCCTTCTGTCAGAAATAATGAGAACGGCAATTTTAACCGGGCTCCTCACAATCGATGAAGGGAGGAAGTCAAATGTTGCATCCAGAACAAAACGCCAAGGCGGGCTTTGAACTTGCGCATGTGCGGTTACAGAGGCGGGTGGAAGACGTGCCCCGTGGAAGCATTGCACCCTCTCCCCAGTGGTGCATGTAGCCCAGGCGGCCTGAGCTGGCCCTGGCGTGAAGACAGCGCTCAGCTGGCCCACTGCCCAGGGGAGGCTGGGCCCGATTGGAAAGTGAGGATTAGACAAGCACCACATCTCCCAATAGAGAAATCCCACCCATGTGCCAGCATCGGCATTCATGGCCACCAGGCAACGCCCCTCGGGAGTCCGCAGACCTAGGGTGGGTCCCCGAGATGGATCACAGGAGGCGGGCACTGGCAACGAGGGACACGCGTTGGGGGATGCACTGCCCCGCAGCCAGGGCAGTACACGCAGGCTCTGCGCCACCAGGGTGGGCGTCGCTCGGAGTCACTCACCTGGCACTGGGTGTCCCCCTGCCGAGCAGCCTGATGCTGTGCAGACCCTGCTCACACGCAGACACCTCGATCGGCCCCAGGGGGCTGGCCACCGTCCTGTGCCGCAGGTCACAGGCCGAGTCCATCCTGCCACGCACCTGGAGGGACAGTTCTGGAAGTGAGAAAGTGTGCAGGAAAGAGCTGGGTTGGTTCTAAATACAATGGAAAACCCGGTTACCTAAGACAGGAAACGTTTTCCAAAGTTTTCCCCCTATTTTGGGGTTTGGCTCACATAATGTGTCACTTGTACAACATGGTTACTTTGAGGACACAAAGTCACTGTCACTGCCCAGAGCAGTGACCAGGAGCAGCGAGCGGCTCCTCCCCTTCCCAAGGGACACGCCCCCTCCCGTCTGGGCGTCACCCTGGAGGCTGAAACTCGGCCTGTTTGTGAAAAGTCCCTGACGCCACGCTCCCCTCCCCTCAGTGAGGCAACAGGACAGTCACTACACAGGGTCTAGGGAACAAAACCTGAGGATGGGACAGGGCACCTGGAGGACGCACGTCCAGTGACAGCGTCTCACCCAGGCGAGAGCATGTGCCTGTGGCACCTGTGTCGGGAGACAGCTGGGAAGCACACACCACCAAAGTGCAGCGCACACTCCGGAAGGCTCCGAAATCCAC
>PVIA01010821.1:0-31008 GCA_004024845.1 Tonatia bakeri | reverse complement strand
GCCTTACCCAATGGTGTCAAAACACAATCAGCTGACTTCTCAAAAGAAATCTTACAGGCAAGAAGGGGCTGGCAAGAAGTATTCCAAGTCATGAAAGGCAAGGACCTACATCCAAGATTGCTCTATCCAGCAAAGCTTTCATTTAGCATGGAAGGGCAGATCAAGTGCTTCCCAGACAAGGCCAAGTTAAAGGAGTTCATCATCACCAAGCCCTTGTTATATGAAATGTTAAAGGGACTTACCTAAGAAAAAGATCAAAAATACAAACAGTAAAATGACAAACTCACAACTATCAATGACCAGACCTAGAAAACACAAAAACGAAAACAAACTAAGCAAACAACTAGAACAGGAACAGAACCACAGAAACCGAGATCTCATGGAGGGTTATCAGTGGGGGGAGCGGTTGGGGGAGTGGGGGAAAGGGTGCAGGGATTAAGAAGCATAATTGGCCGGCACAGAACAGGCAGGAGGAGGTTAGGACAGTGTGAGAAACGGAGAAGCAAAGAACCTGCGTGTGCGACCCCTCAGCACGAACTGAGGGTGGAGGAATGATGGTGGGAGGAGGGGGTGCAGGGCGGGGGGAATAGAGGGAAGAAAAAAACGGGACAACTGTAACAGCATAATCAATAAAATATATTTTAAAAAATTTAAAAAATGGCCATTCTCAAAAGCAGATGGCTACCCCTTCTCCCAGCCCTCGGAGGCCTTTCCTCATTTGTGGAACCAGAGTCAACAGCCGCCCGCACCTCCCCACACATCTGGGCAGTTTCCCATCATCCTGAGCCACAGTGAGTCGGCATCCCTCTGAAGTCAGAGGCGTCACATGCGCACACACGGGCCCAGCTGTGTGTCCCCACCCAGGGTGGGAGCCCAGCTCTCCGTTCTCCAGAGCGTGCTCCCAGGGGAGTGCGCAGAGGAGGGTTCTGGGGCCTGGGGTGGGGACTGGACATGCCACCCCCACCCCTGGGAACACGCAGCCCGCGTGCCAGCGTGTGAAAGCTTGGGGCGCTCTCGCGGCAACACCAGCCTGTGTTTGTTTGCACAGCTTCGTAAAAGTGCCCCCATGACCGGTGCCTCCTGCGGGGCCCCTGTTCGGAAGCACTGGCTCCCGATGGGCCCCGGGCTGTCGCTCAGCAGACCCCGGCTCAGGAGACCTGGCTCAGGCCCCAGATCAGGGCCTGACAAGCCACAAGCCCACTGTGGGTGGGGCTCCAAAGAGCAGCCCTCAGAAGCTGGGACCAGCTAATTTAGGCGCAAAAGCAATTTACTGAAAGGCTGTCCCATAACTCTCAGAGTTTCTGGGAAGGCTGGGGAGGCCGGCTCAGAAAACTGCAGGAACCGAGGCTGGCCACGGTCCAAGAGTGGCCAAAACTGAGCCTCAGGAAACACCTGTGGGGACGGCTGGGACTGTGGGCACGCAGCTGCCGCTGTTGCCACTGTCGCCCCTGGAAACAGGATGCTGCTGCCGCCAATGCCCTGCCACCCGGCCACCCTGCCACTTCCCTCTGGTTGGAAGCCCAGAGGGGAGCCCAGAGCTGGCTTAGGGGCCGGGCCAGCGCCCACCTGAGCCGAGTGGCAAGGGAAGGGACGGCTTTCCAGGGAGGCGGCTGTGCCCACGTAGGCCCCCCCGAGGGAGGCTGGAGGCCCCGCCCTGCTGCAGACGCAGCACGAGCCCCTGCAGGAAAAAGAGGGAACGTTCCAGTCCATGCCCCTTCCCAGGTCTCGGCTTTCTTGTCCGTAAGTAGGGGTGACACCACGGACTCTTCTGGGCCCTGGGCTGCTCTGTGGGCCCAACTGGAGAACCTAGGGAAAGCTGAGAACGGGCCAGGCAGACCAGCCCTCCTGCAGGGCCAGGGCCTGTGTCCCCCATTGGGCACACCCAACCCTCACCTATGCCGCAGACAGTCAGGGAGACACCTGCAAGGGTGCAGAGGAGTCACTAGCAGCAGGTCAGAGGCTGGGCGACAAGGGTACTGAGGACATGGGGCAGCAGTGTCCACCGTGGACTTTGCTCGAATGTCCTGGTGGCCAGGCTCCGGCCCCAGGCAGTACTGGCTGCACACAGAGGCCATCATCCTGGAAGGCAGCGGAGAAGGGCCACCAGCCAGCACTGGTGTGGCTTGAGCTGGAACGGCTGTCCCTCAGCCAGCTGGCGCACAGCTCGCCGGCACCTGCATTTCTGAGCTCGGCCTGCCCACCGCCAACCCCGGGCCGCCCAGCCTGAGCCCCGGCCATAGTTAGGCCACCCTCACCGCACCAAGCCCAGCTCTGTGGACCACACGGCCACAGGAGCCAAGGTCACCGAGTCAATCCCAACTCGAGGGCGGCTCCACCTGCATCACGCCCAGAACCAGAAACTGGCCATTGGCTGACAAGCCCCAGATCAGAGTTCCGAGTATGCACCCGCCACCAGTCCTCTGGTCACCAGACATTAGAGGGGGTGGCTCCTCAGACTTCCTGTGGGTTCAGCAGAATGAAAGTCAAACCTACTTCAGCTTCCCCAACAGGAAGGTTCACTGGGGCCCCCAACCCCTCGACTGTGGCCTGGGACCCAGGGCCCGGCTCCTGCAGGATGGGCCTGGCCGGGCGGGGCTGTTGCCAGTGCCTCTGGGTTTCTGGGCCACCAGTAGCAACTTCATTGGGCAAAGACAACGCACCGTGACCAACTCATGGCTGTGCTGCCAAAAAGAAAAAAGTAAAGTAGCAATATAAGCGTAGTTTTCTGCCACCCCTGCCAGAGGAGGACCTGGAGGCTCCACAGAAACCTGTGCACAGAGTCCGCTCCTGCAGGCAACAGAGGGCCTGGCAGGGTGTCCTTGCACAGGTGACAGTGAAATCAGCCGCCTGCCGAATTCCGCCACGTCACTGACACTGTGTCCCCAGGACGTGAGCACAGAGCCGTTTGGTGTGGCAGGCAGTGTGTGGTGATGGGAAGCCCAGGCTGAAGTGGCAGGTGTGTTTGTCACAGGTGCCACGGAGCTGGCAGGCTGGCCGAGGGGTGGGGGCGGTGCCTGCAGACTCGACAGGGTGTCGCAGATGGCAGCTGGCCCCACAGTGGCTGGAAGCCGGGCAGCATGCGGTCGGAGGCTCAATGGCAGACGGACACCCCAGGGAGGGAGCGAGTCTCGACACAGGCTGGTGGGAGGCGCCATCGGTAGGGCAACAAAGTCAGACACTCGTGGGGCGGCCACAGGCGAGGCAGCACAAAGAGGCGCCAGCATCCTGATAGCGTGAATACAACGGTCCCTGCCCCCACCACGCCGCACGGTGACACTCCCGGCTCCCTGGGCCAAGCTGGGACTGGGCTCCGATGACAACGCCCCACCAGGCTGCTTGCCTACCGCCACCCAGAGGCGGCTGTGAGCCTGACCCCAGGAAGGCAGCCACGAAGGGACAAGGCCCTCCAGACGCACACTCGGCCCCAGCACTAAGTCCAGGGCCAGGCAGGCTCCCCTTGGCCTTGGGAGCCCCAAGGGGAGGCCCCAGTGGGCTGAAGGGCAGCCGCTATGGGGGAGCAGTGCCACACTTTAGGGGAGACATGAGCAGCTGAGGGTCTTTGGAGAAAGTGACGTCTACGGAGACCTGAGTGATGATTCGGAGCAGGCAGGGAGAAGATGCAGGTGAAAGCCGGCTGAGGTGAACACGGGGTGAAGCAGGGGCCTGGAGGCAAGTGACCAGGCCGGGCACGTGTGGACAGACACACAGCCAAGGGCCATGGCACAGCCTCTAAGGTTGGCACTGTGCCTGGCTTTGTGCCTGAGAAGCCCGGGCTTTAAAACACGGGACGGTCCGCTGGGTTGTGACCCAACGCTGTGAGCCGCCTGGCCCTGTGCACGGCTAGACGTCCTCTGGGGGAGGGGGGAGGGGCCCTGTGTGTTGACCATGGCGTCCCAGCGATGTCTGCTCCTGCTTGGGCTGCGGCAGCCTAGCCAACCCACCACTGCGTGCTTGCATGTGCGGGGTGAACACTCGCTGCAGACACAAGCCAATCACATACCTCACTTGATCCCATTCCAAGGGAACCCCACGATAATGAGAGGCCGTAGCTGGGGGTGGGGTCTGATGGCCTGAGGAGTCCAGGAAGGCTTCCTGGAGGAGGTGCAGAGGAAAGCGAGTGAGTGTTTTCTGGGGGAGGGGTGGAGGACAGGTGAGACTGTCGCAGGCGGGTCACATGTTGAGGTTCTGCGGCAAGAGCTGCAGGCATCTGGGGAACCTGAGGAAGCTCCGCAGCCCCGTTCCTGTACCTCAGCCAACAGCCCGACAGACCCGCTCACACCGTGCGAAACTGTGGGTCCTCACAGTCCCACTGCCTGCGGGAGAACCAGACCTGCATCCCCAGCCGCTAGCCTGGCTTTCTCAGGGCTCCACGGGCCCGAGGGTCAGCAGCTGGCTCCCCTGCCCCACCCCGACTCTCAGGGGCATGAACCCTGCCATCCACAGCCTGGCTGCGCAGAGCCGATGGGCCAGCTCCTGCTTCATTGGACGGCAGCCACCCCAAGCCACACGAGTGCTGACATTAATTGGTGGCAGAAAAAAATGGATTTTTCATGCCTGTTCGGAGACCTCTGAAAAAATGAAGTGAGCTTCGTTTCATCTCCCTTTTAACATGAACGGCGTTTAATGTTCAAATTAAGCAGCTGGCGCCAGAGGCCGGGTTCCTGCTGGATGAAACGCAGGAAACCCAGAGACGCACTTGTCCTCCTCCTCCTCCCCTGGCGGCGCTCGGGCATGCACGCCTGTCTAAAAACCGCCCTTCCAGAACCCTCCGCGCAGTTCTGCGCCTTTCCCTTTTAACCGTTTCCAGCCTCGGGGCCCTGTGCTGGGGAGCGCGGGGAGAGGCGAGAGGGAAGACAGGGCCAGTCTTCTTGGGAGCGCTCTGCAAACAAGGCACCTGGCCACTCACTATCGCCCGCCCCAGGCCAGTGGGCACCGCGGGCTGGGCTCCAGGCCTGCCCAGGGCATCCCTGCCATATGGGCCTGGGGTCTCCCATCAGCCATGTGTGTGCTGGGGACCTGGAAGGCACAGAGAAGGCCTGCCTATGAAAGGAGCGCCCGTGTCACCGCTTCGTGACTCCAGCAAAGCCCCTGCGAAGTGAACACGAGTCCTGCAAACTCCCTGCCGTGCAGAGAGAGGAAAAACCAGCCGGAAGCAGCTTCCGGCCTCCGGCTCAGGGGTGGGGGGGGGCCACCAACTGGGCGGGGCCCGCCCCCAGGACAGCAAGGACACTTCACACCTGTCCCCACCACCCCTGCCCCGGGAGTGGTGCAGAGGGCCTGACCCCGCACAGGTGACAGGAGAGCAGAGACGCTGGGGAGCACACCAGGGCGCAGCTGAGACCCGCTCCCAGTGCCTGCAGGGCCACGCTGTTCCCGGCCACAGCCAACAAGACACGCCCAGGGCGCAGCTCTGTTCCCTGAGCGCCAGCAGCCATACAGCGTTCGGCGTGCACTGAACTGGTTTTCCCCCAGAAAACGCTGGCTCTGCCACCTGCGCTGTGAACTCAGAACGCCTCCGAAGGCCTCACAAATGTCACTGTGTCCACTCACCAATCCGCACGTGCTGTGCAAAGCAGCCCTGGCCGTCATGCCCCCACCCTGGAAGTGGCCAGGGGGTCCTCCGTTGGGCGCGTGGACGAACGGCAGTTTGCCCAGATGACGCATCTGATGCGGTGCTGAAAGGAAGGGTGCGCTCAGGCCACGGAGAGACGCGGGGAACCTGCCTTGCACGTGGCCGAGGGCAAGAAGCCTGTCTGAACAGGCTGACCACGCTGTGATCCCAACCACGTGGCGTTCTGGACCAGGCCAGTCTCGGGCACAGTGGAGAGATCAGTGTGGCCAGGGCCGGGCTGCAGTGGGGTGGGCTGAATGGGGAGCGTGGCAGGTCCTTGGGGCAGCGAAGTCTCCTCTCTGGGAGACGTTCCAATGGCAAGTACAGGCCATCACACGTTCCCCCAAACCCTTAGGACACTGAGAGTGAGAACTGTGCACAACGCCCCTGCGGGGAGGGCGGGTGATGGGGGGGACTACAGGAGGGCCCGGGGTGGACTGGGGAGCTGTATCACCGCTGCTCAATTTTGTTATGAACCCAAAGCTACTCTAAAAAAGCTTTGTTGGGGTGAAAGGGGATTCCAAATAGGGCCCCCACCTGCTGGGCTCCCACACCCCAGGGGCTGAAAATCCTGCCCCCCACCCCAGGCGGCCCCTGCTCTGGCACAGGCTGTGGGGGACAAGGCCAACAGCGCTGCCCTAAGGCACTGTCTGGCCTCTCTTTCCTGGCAACTCACCGAAACAAGAAGTCAGGGCACTCAGTGAGGGGAAAACTCCGCTTCAACCATGGATGTGCCGCTCTGCCTGTTACGGAGCAGACCCACGGTGAAGAGCAAGCCGGGCCTCAAACCAAAGTGGACACTGCACCTCCGGGAGGGGCTTGTGTTTCAGGGGGCAGAGCCGGGCACACGCAGGGGCAGACATCTGAGGGGCCTGGGACGCAGCAAAGATGCCTTCATTCAGCAGGACACACTCTGCTGCCGGCTTCTGCCCCTGGAGACGCTGGGGACTCAGCCCACAGCACGTGGTGGCCACGCCCAGGCAGGGCCTCCATGCCCACCAACCAGACGGCAGGCACAGCGATCCCCAGGTGCCCCGGCTCCGGGCTGGCCAGTCCTGCTCCCCACCATGGATGGGCGAGCCCTGCGGCCCCCGGAACCCCAGGCCCACCCCCTTGTCTCTGCCACCACCGCCTTCACCAGCACTTGGGCACAAAAGGTCCTGGAGTTTCTGATGCACCGGCCAGGGAAGGCTGGCTGCGCCCTGCCCCAGGGCCAGGCCTGGCACCGCTCAGACCCTGAAGGGATCCCCCCTGGTCCCCAGGCGTGAATGAGTGTCCTGACGTTTCCCCACGGAGGCTTCTCAGTGAGACATGTGGCGTGATTTATGACAGAGTGTCCTCGAGTTCCAGACACGCTCCGGCGGCCGACATGCGCGGGGCCTTGATGGCGCGAGGCTCTGGGAGGGACGGACGCCATCCCCACAGCAAGGCCGAGCTGCTGTGCATGGCATGCTGCTTCTGAGCGATTAACGCGCGGCAGGAAATTTTATGTCCAAATCGGTTACCTTCCGCCCAGAACCTATCAGCGGCTTGATAACTTGGACATATAATTCCATACCTTTTACTCTTCAAACAATAATTCAATCGAATCCTGTGGCTGAAGCCAAGATTTCCAGACCGAAAGTGCACTTCCCGTTTGATTAAATACTAATAAATGCAAGAATAAAATACCAGGCCTTTGTCTTAGAGTGAATTCTTCAAAACCATAGACTCTGCGAATTAATTATTCCCCTGGAGAAGAGGACAGGCTCTTCCCCTCGCAGACAGCTGGGCCGTCTCCGCGTCCTAATGAGCGCCGTTAAGTCATGATTCACGGAGGCCGCAGCCGCGGCGGCCTGACATCACCACCCGGTTCTCTGACTCCAGGTGACCTGCCGGCCGGGGAGCCGCAGCCAGCGACAGGACACAGCCGCACAAGGATCTGCGGTCCGTGCTCAGCAAGGCGGGCATGTGTGTGTGTGATACAAGCCAGGAAAGGCAGGTGTCCCTTGGCCTTTTGCCCATCTGAGCGCTGGGTCCCTGAAGGTGGCGGCCAGGTTTCCACTGGAATGAGAACACGGTGAGGAGCTGCCACAGGAAGATGCTGAGGCCCCCGTTTTCTGTGGTTACAGCCGGATCACAGAGCTGGGCGGTGGTGTCAGCCCCCTGTGGCAGTGTGCAAGCTGAGGGGCGGGTCCAGGTGGGGGGGGGGTCACATCCCGTGACTGGGGGACTCGGCACAGGATGCCTGCCTGGGCAATCCCTGAGGAAGGATGGGGTATGCGGGTGGTGACCCGCACAGCCGACCTTCTGCCTGCAGGAAGTGCCGGTCAGGGCTTCAGTTGGACAGGCCGCCTCACCTGCATTCCCCCCACCCGCTCTCCTCCTCTGTCGAGGCAGTCTCCCATCAGCACCCAGGGGTGCAATGAAGAGGAACAAGCCCGGCCCCCTCCGCTGTGATCCGGCACCCAACGGCGGCACGGCCTGTGCAGAGGCTGGGGCACGGCAAAACTGGCGGAGGTGGGGGTCCGGTGTCAGGCGCTTTGCACTGACGGCTCATTGGGACGCGCCGCTGCTCACCATGCGCGGTCTCCCTCCCAACACTGCCGACGCCCTGGGTCTCGCAGCCCCATTTTACCTGGGTCTGCACAGGAACCCTGCTTCACAGACAGGGAAGCTGAGGCTCACGGGGACCTCCTGTCACCTGGTCAAGGGCACAAGCCACTGTGGTAGGACTGAAATCCTGATTCTCTCTGGCTTCCGGGCCCACCCTTCACTATTTATTCACGTCACCCAAAGAAAGACCCAAAGAAAAGGTTCAGAGAAGATCCCCTGAAAATCAAGACACCCCCATTTGTGGATGGGGTGAAGCCAAGAAAGTCTTCACGGAAGGAAGGGTTTTAGAGGGTGGGTGGGAGGTCAAAAGGGTTCGTGAAGGAGGTGCTGTAAGTGGAGGGACTGGAGTGCCGGGGACACAGGCTGAGAGCGCGGTCACGGTGCTCCGCGGACATAGCCGGGGGAGGGCCGGGCAGAGGGACGGCCGGCGGGCAGCGGACAGAGCTGTGGGACTGGCCGAGGCCTGGAGAGCGGCAAGCAAAGGGGGAGGAGCAGGAGAGCAAGAGCACCCGCTGCTCAGAGATCAGGCCGCAGGCCACTGCCATGTCCCTGGCCCTCAAAGGGACCTGGTAAGTTCCCGATCACATCACACCATCTGATCACAATGTCTGCGGGAGCCACCACCACGTGCAGGACCGGACCAGGGACGCAGAACGTTCTGGAAAGTGTGGGGCCGTTCTGAACGAGCGGGAGGCATCAAGCAGCCTGCAATGCTCTCATGTGCCCCGCCACGCACTGACAGCAGACGGGACCTACGGCAGAGCCCATCAACACACAGCACAGCTTTAATGAACATGGGTTTCCAGGACAGCGACTATCGGCCGCTCACGGGGAAGACGGACCCACTGTCTCGGGAACTTCACGAGAGGGGTCCACATGTCAGAAAGATCGCGGCCCCCACGTCTGTGCTGACGGGACCACGGATCGCCGTTGGGCCAGCCTGTCTGGGGCTCTCGGGAAGCTGCTGAATCCCAGGGGCACACACCTGCGTGTCCATCGCGTTCCCAGCGTAGGCCTGCCCCAGCACTTCCATGCTGAATGCTGGGGTCTCATGCCCAGGGACCCTCCGGCACTGATGTCTTGCTTTAAGGCTCTTTTCAACAGTCTACTTAGGTAGACAAGGCCCATGAACTCCCCATCAGGATTGGGAAGGGAAGACCAACTGCGTGTGTGTAAATGGGGTGCCGCGTCTGATGGGCTGAAACCAGGAGGCTACGATGAATGGGAACTTCCTGGCACATGGGTAAAGATCGGAGGCACAATGCACCTGTCATAACCCTCCTTAAACCTAAAAAATTAGCTAGCATCTTCTACCTTTGACATCTAAATGACTTAGTCACACAGATTATTTAAAGTCCGCAGCACTCAGACAAGGGCACCGCTAAAAACAGAATCAAGCCCCTGGCCCCAGAGCCCACAGAAGCCCTGGTCTGCTTCAGCCTGAGCTCCGTGAAGCTGAAGCCAGAAACCACCACAGACACGGGCCGCAGCTGGGCCTGTGGCACACCCGAAGACACCGCCTTCCAGAGGCATGCCTGTTGCCAATTAGAAGGATCGCTCCGACTCAATTTCAAAAGCACAATCACGCTCAGCAGAAACGGTCTCCTTTCAGATTTCAAGGAGGGCTCACAGGACGGCCGTAACTCGCCTCGCAGCGATGACTGCACCGCCCCGCCCCCCCCCCGCTGCGACACCGCGTTTCACAAACACATCTCCTGGACAAGCCGAGCTAATGCGGGTTAATTTTATTGTGTTTCGGGGCTGTCTCACTGTTGTGCGCAATTACCTTTATCATTTTATTGCCCGGGCAGAAAGTAATCAGAACAATTATTTGAAAACGGAGGTTTATAAATTCTAAATCACAGTGGCTGGCATTTTTGATAAAACGGCAGCTTTATCTCGGGAAGCGGCAGGGCCAGGGGATAAATCACGCATCAGTCAAGTGCGGCTGACCCCAAGTGCATTGCACAATATCGCAAGTGCTTCCGAAGAAACTTTCCGGCGCCATCCATCATCCTTCATAATGCTAAAATAGCTGCCCACCTGAAGAACAGGAGCTGGAGGGTAATAATAAAAAAAAAAAAAAAAAAGGAAAAATCTCCGGCAGTACGGACGGGCGAAGCCATCACCCAGCTCCCTTTAAACGGGAAGCTATGGGCCGTTCACGTAAACGAATGTGACTTTACAGTAACTCTAAAAACATCTGTGTTCAGACTCGTCAGCTCTGTTTGCACCGTGAATGAGACCCGGGGTAGAGACCTATGGGGAACAGGCGCTGCCCCGGCCTGGGTGCGTCCCTGCATTCTGTTCAGACCCCGCTGCTTCTAAAGCCTGTGGTCTCCATGGGGTCTGTGCAGGCAGTGGTGGACTCAGCCTCTGCATCTGTTCTCCAGGCCTGGTTTCCCCCCAGAATTTATTGTTAAAGAAGAGGGAAAAAAAAGAATGCAACTTGACTTGAAAGCCAGGAAGAAAGGGAGGAACCCCGCAGCCTCCACATCAGTCTTCCCTCAGTTAATTCCAGGTGGCAGGACGCGCTGAGGGGACAGGGGCCATCAGGAAGGCAGCTGGCCTGGTCCCCAATCATGCCTTCCCAGGGCGAAGCTGCCTCAGACCCAGGCCACAGTGGTCTGTAGGGGGCGCCACTACAGACCACTGCGGCCTGTACCCTGGGCGTACCCTGGGCGTACACTATCCACACCTTGTTTCTCTGGCATCTGTGAGACAGAACGACACCCCCGTGGGATCGCTGGCCCCCCTTGTGTCAGCAAGTGGATCCACCAGAGGACGAATGCTCTGCACCTCCACGCAGGTGACCCCGAGACAAGGACTATGGGAAGGTCTAGCTGGGTAGGACAGAAATTTATTAGCTAAATATGCCTGGCACTGGGCCAGGTGCTTTACATACATTATCTCACTTACTCCTCCCAGCAGCCCTCAGGTAGAGCAAATTACCTGTCGATGAGGAAACAGATTGAGATGTTCAGTAACCAGCCCAAGGGCACAGTACATAAGTGGCAGGTGGGTGTTCAAGGTCAAATCCAACAGACTTCAAAGCCTAGACCTCTGTCAGACTCACAGCCTTGTCCACCCTGGACCTGTCGGCACAGGCCTGGTGGTTCCACAGTGACACGCGCCGCCGAGCCTCCCCGCGGCCTGGGTAACTCTCCAGGGCAGAAGCCTCTGCGTGGGGCATCCACCCACATGGGCTGCCTCATCTCGTGGCCCACCAGGACACAGCACACTGGCCAGCCTGCCACCGCGGGGCAGACGGAGCACAGGTGGGAAATGCTGCTGGCTGCCTGGAACAAGGTCTGGACGTTCGTGAGCAGCCCGACGGTTTCCGACCTTCATCCCGTGGAAACTGACAATCACCGTCAGCTAACTGGCATCACCCTTCGCCACCAGCAGACCCCACTCCAGGAGCAAACCTCATGAAACAGGAGTCAGGTCTCAGATCCCACCTAACACATATCCACAAAGACACACCGTGCTTCAAAGCTGTCGGGCACCACACCTCCGAGAACAAATTCTGCACGAGTCACATAGGCAGCATCAGACCTTTAAAGGGTTTCACGTTCATCCAACAAAGGTTCACTATGTCTTTTCACAACAAGGGGAAGTAAGACTCCATGAATCCCATAGAGGTAAAAACTAGCAATTCAACCAAAAACGGGGATGAAAATAAAATGGGTTAATAAAAAACAAAACAAAAAACCCGAATGCACAGAGAACGCTAGGACAGGAAATTATTGTGCTTCACATAAAATAGTGTTAGACTTCCTCTCAACACACACATTTGGGTATTCGAGAAATAAGCTCATGAACTGGTCCACCTGTTCTGAAAGAAATGACTTCCTGTCCGCCTGCTCCAGGCCCAGGGTCGACCCGAGCCCCCCGCCACATCCCCACGAGTCGCTGCAAGAACGCTGCAGGCCGCCGCGCTGCCCCTCCCGAGGAGGACGCACCTTCCTCATGAGGAAGGTTTTGCCAGGCAGCCCCCACCGGCCCCGCGGCCACAGCACAGTGGCGCGGGTTTGCCGGAGTCCGTGTGGAAGAGCCCACGCGTGTGTGAGCACAAGCAGATGACAAGCGCCGGTGTCCCTGTCCCCGAGGGAGTGGTGAGCACGGGAAGCCACAGGTTAGGATGCGACCGTTGTGTTGGATTCGAACCGGAGGGACCAGGAAATGAGATGGACGGTGCACAGAGACTTCCCTGTGAGTCCGCAGCCCTCCCGAACAAGACGGCAGGACACGAACCACTGCACTGGCATCTGTGTGCACGCAGCGTCTGTCCTGACCCCGAGACCGGGCAGCCAAGGACCCGGGAGACTGGACGGATGCGGGAGACGGGATGGGCATTAACCTTCTCCACAGAAGCCCTCGGAGGCCTCAGGGACTCGGCCCACGGCACTGCGTGTTTGCCTGTGCGCCATGCAGGGGCCGAGGTCCAGGCCGGGGAGAGGACGTGAGCTGGGGCCGGGATAGAAAAAGGTTAGATGGGCCGTGAATTAAGATCGGGGCCAGCTGGCCGGCAGCTGTCCTGTCTTCGTGAATCAGACTCGGGGACGCGCCCTCCTGCCTGGAGTCAGACGCCACCCAGGACGCTGGCGCACTGCCCCCACCCCACCAGGCCTCTCCAGCCACTCGCCTGGGGGACAACAGCGACAACACCGAGACTGCTCCTTCGAACGCAGCCCTTTGAAGGGAAGAGGGTACCACCGTGTGTGGGCTGCTCTAACACAAAGAGGAGCACCTCTCTGGCGGATGTTTCTCCGCATTGTTTTCTCCAGGAACACCGAGCGGCAGAGACGGGCAGCCTTGGCGCCTTACCCTGGACTCACGGGGCTGGTGGGACAGAACCTGGGAGGGCCTGGCTCCGCCCCCAGATCCAGAGTGGAGCCACAGCCAGGCCACGCGGCGCAGTTGGAAGCGACAGCCAGGGATGGCCGCCCGTGTGTTATTTAGACATTTTTATAAGGAAGCCAGAAGTTGAAAGCACACCCAGGAAAACTACACAAATTTAGATTTCACTAAAATGTTAAGTCCCTTGGGCCCAGGCATTAATCTTGTTGTAAAGGTGGTCTCTCCCTCACTGGTCGCTCCTCCGACCTTCACAAATTGAGCCGCGCTCACTGGACAGGGGGACACGACTCGGTAGTGCGCCGGCTGCTCTGGGGGTTGGGGGTGCGGGAGGAAGATCAGTAACAATGAAAATTCCAAACACTCGTGTTTCCTTAAATATTCATAAAACAGCTTCCCGTTTGTAAGGGTGCTCGACCCCAAAGAAATGAGGCAACCATTTTCTTTCCTTAAAAAGAGTGACGGTCAACTTAAAAGGGAGGCCGTGAGTGGCCGGCACCAGGCCGCCCGGCCCCCTCACTCTGCCCGTGGAGCCCCCCACCACCCACCCGGGAAGTCTGCCAGCGCCGCCCCCACCACGCGGACCTCCAGGGACTCACGGGCAGCATCAATCTTGTCGGCGCCGTCCTGCTGGACACAGGGCGACCCGGACTGTCCCGCGGAGGCTTTGGGGATGTCATTACATTCTCTGTGACCAGACGCAGGGCCGTCTCTGCAGGACCGAACATCCCGGTGACACCCTGATGTCCTTTTACCGCGGGAAGACGCTCTGCCTGGGAAACAGGGAGACGGAATCTGGTGGAAGGAGATAAGCCCACGAGGGGACCCCGGGCCACCCTCCCCGCCTGACAGCAAGTGTGCATCCGCGTTATCATGCCGTCCCTCCGCTGCAGCGGCGCAGGGATGGGGAGGGCTCCCGGGAACGGTTCCAGAACCCCGGAGGGGGCCCGGGCAGGAGAGACGAGGAGCATGTCCCTTCTCTGCAGGCACATGGCGTCTGAAAGCGCGGCGGCTCACCCACTGCCCCCAGCACACCACAGTCTGCGAGCAGGAAGGGTCTTACTGCTGGGCCCACAAAAGCTTCGGCTCCGTGGGGGCAGAAACACCCTGAACTTTCATAGGCGCTTCCCTCTCACAAGTAGACCCAAACACCTAATTATCAAGCGACTATTTATAGTTTCTGAAATAACTGGCTTAACCCAGTTTTACAAAGCAGACACCTGGAGAGGCAGAGAAAACTCCAGCACTGGAAACCACACTTATCTGGCCTTGACCCAGAGGACACGGAGACCTGCAACGCTCAGTGATGCCATTCCCACCGTGAAGTCAGAGAGAAGTTAGTTTCATTTACAAACAGCAAGGCCTTATCATAGAAAACTGAGCCGTAAATTTAAGCTGTTAGTTTTGTCCCAAATCCAAAAGCTTGTAAAAGGAGAACTGGAGACGGGACGGAGGGTCTGGGGCCGGTGTCGCCACGCCTGAGCCACGCCAGTGGTTTTGCAGCACAAATTAATTTCCAGCAAAACCCTTCATGCTTCTCTCATTCGGCCTCGTTTACACGGGGCTGGCCGAAAAGAGCGTCTGGTTTCTCCCGGCTGACGGCTCTAGCGGTGCTTGTTTGTCTGCATCTTCATTCAAAACAATTTCGTTAGACTGCGTTGTGACAGCTGTCATATCAGCGTGCATTAAAAAAAAATCAAAATTGGTGAATTTTCGTGCAGCCATGTGAATACTGAAGAGGGAAGAAAATAAGCAGTATTTTCAGCATATGGTGCTTCACTATTTTAAGAAAGGTCAAACCACGACGGAAGATTTGTGCAGTGTGTGGAGAAGGTGCCGTGACTGATCGAATGTGTCGTGACTGATCGAATGTGTCCAAAGCGGTTTGTGAAGTTTCTTGGTACCACTGACGTTTTGGCCAAATCATTCTCTGCTGTGGGCCTGTCTCACGCACTGGAAGACGGTGAGTGGCTCCCCTGGCCTCTCCCACTGGAAGCCAACAGTAGGACACAGCCGACACTCAACATACCCAAATCAATCAAGTTATTGGTGAAAATGACAAAGTGTCTTTCATAATGGACTTTTTGGCCAACCCAGTATTTTCAGTGTTCTGTTTGGGCAAGCTCCGCCCCCACGGCGGTGCCGGCCACAGGGCGGGGGGGGGGGGGTGCGGTGCGTCCGTGCACAAAGGGGAGCCTAGTGCTCAAGCACCAGCGGTACGTAATCAGAAATAAGAGCCAGTGGAGAGAAGCACACGTCGAACCCGGAGGAACTCGG
The DNA here is from genome assembly GCA_004024845.1 of Tonatia bakeri. Taxonomy (NCBI): domain Eukaryota; kingdom Metazoa; phylum Chordata; class Mammalia; order Chiroptera; family Phyllostomidae; genus Tonatia; species Tonatia bakeri. The sequence goes on along the minus strand of PVIA01010821.1, from coordinate 15,665 downwards.
GCGTCCACGCCGCCACCTTCAGCAGACACCTAGTCCGCCCAGACCAGTACCACCTGGAGCAGTGGCTCTCAGCCGGTGGGGTCCAGTGGAAATTGGCTAGAAGGTAGTAAAATTAGAAATTCAGCCACTAAGTTGCACTAGTCACATTTCAAGTGTCAGCGAGCCCTCCGTGACGAGTGGCTGCCGCACTGGACAGCAGATAGGACACACCCACCATCGCCAGGAGTCCTGTTGGCACTGAGGACCACCCCTGCCGCTGTGCACGTCGGTGGGACCGAGGCCCAGAGGCCCAGGAGGTGAGCGTCCCTGATCGCCCAGGGGCCCGGCCACTGAGCAAGCGGTCGGTCCCGGCGGGGTAGTCACTTCTGCCCAACACAAACCTAAGCTTCCGTGGTCAGGGCCTGGTCCAGACAATTCAGAGTCAGCCACACACCCTGAAGTGCGCCCCAGACACCCCCACCCATGAGCACCCCACGCACAGCAGGTGGGAGGGGCCACGAACGAACTCTTGGGAAGAGGATGGAACACCCACCGCAGATCCAAAATCGTAAGACACAGTCTCTGAACTCAGGGAGCCGAGAGGCTGTGAACAATTTCTCAGCCCGTAAGACTTCAGAAGTCTTCTCTACCCGATTTAGTTCTCGGAAACACCGTATAAAGCGTCTTTGTGCACAAAATTTGGACTATTTCTTTAGGACGGCACCTCAGATATGAAATTGCTCTAAATACCTAATGATGGAAGGTCGCTGAAGGTCACTGCTCTGCAGTGGGACAGCTGTCCCTGGAAACAACACTGGCAGGGATTTCAATGACACGGATAAACACGTCGGGGAGGTGAAAAGCCAAACACAGAGTTCTGAGTATACCGTGTGTGCATGTGCATGGTCATGCTACATTCACAATCAAGAAAACACAAGCAGGAGGATGGATGTCCAAGTCACTGGCATCAGCAGACAAGAACTTTAAAATGATGATGATAACTTGTATAAAAATAAGAGGAAAAGAAAAACAAAAACGCATCAGACAGTGGAGACTGTCAAGTACGTAACTGAAACACACATTAAATGTGGACTGGCCACACCAGTACCAGAAGACATAAAATCTGGACCTCAGAACCACCAGGCGAGGGGATCAGTAGGCTGGACAGAGCAGACGGAGCAGAAAACGGGATTTGTGACAAGACAGGCCAACAGAAAACACCCAAACTGCGGTGCAGGAAGAGACAAGGAGTGGGAAACCCCTGGAGCACGGCAGCTCCGAGGGACAGTCACCAGGACCACCCCCCCACCTCGCCAACCCAACCCCGCAAGGGAAGGAGCGGGCGAGGAGAGTGATAATATAAAGAAATGCGCCCGGAAGTTCCCAGACAGCAGAAGTCCACCCAGAGAGCCACAAATAATCTAAGACACAGCAGATGCAATCGCAGTCAAAATCTGATTCCTAAAGACCAAAAAAACGGCAATCAGCTCACGGTACTGAACGGAGAGGAAGTAAAAATAAGCTCTACGAGTAATGAAAACAGGGAGCACGATTAGAGATTCCAAACATGATGAGAAGACTGTGGGCCACTTCCCCTCTCAGAAAGTGAAAGCCCAACTCGATATAACTGACCTGCCTGGAGCTAAAAATGAATGACCCTGTGACTAGGAGAGCAGTTAGGGCAACAGTTTAAAAGTCTTCCCACAAATACCGGGCTACATATACACACTCCACCAAATGTTCCAAGAAAAGATCATTTTAATAAAAATTCTCCTAGAGAGCTTAAGAGAGAGAATGCTCAACACATGCTATGAAGTCAGTTTATCTTTGGAACACAAGACAGACAAGGACTCTGTAAGGAGGGAAAAAATGGGCCAGTCTCATTCATAAACACAGTGGGGAAAAATCCTACACAAAAAATTGTGCGCCTAGTCCAACAGGTGTTTAAAAGAGAGCACTTAGTGGCCAAGTCTGGTGTAGCCCAGAATGCAAAACTGATTTAACATTAATAAATCTGTAAAAGTAATTATCCACATCGCCAGACACAGGGGTGGGAATCATACTATTTCAATTGATGCAGAAAAATCGTTTAATAAAACTCAAAGCCCACTAATGACTTTCAGATCGCTCGCAGAAGAGAAGGGAACGTCCTCTCTACCAAAAGTCTACAGTGGGCATCCTTTCTGGAGGTGAAAAATTAGCGTCTTCCTCTTTAAAATGAGCACCAAGGCAAGTGTGTCAGTTACCACCATATCTCCCCATGGTGCTGGAGGTTCTAGCTCGCACAAAGGGGCAGGTGAAAGAAATGAATGATTAACACAGCAGGAGAGAAGCAACATTCTCCTCCGTGGGTGATATGACTGTCCACACGGAAAGTCAAAGAACACACGGACTATGTTAAAATCAAAGAGAGAATTTAGCAAGGAAAGTGGATACAAGGTGAGCACATGAAAACCAACAGCACTTTCCCACACCAATCACAAAGACGACACGAACCCTAAAAACAGGCACCATGTGTAACAACCATGGAAACCACAGGAACAGTAAAGACCCAGGGAAGACACCACAAAAGATGGGCAACGTGGAAAGATGCTCAGCCTGGCTGGAAGCCAGAGGAATGTCAAGGTCACCCGGAGATACTCTCTTCTCCCCAGAAGGCCAGTCAGTACTGAGTACTTCCATGTCTTGGAAGCAGGCGCACCGCCCCTCGGAGTCCAACCTGCATCGGCCATCTTTACAGAGCGGTGTTGTCTCGCAGCACAGACGCTGACAGTGCGACGCCGGAGCCCTGCGTGGGTGCATGCCCGGAAGAAACCGTGACAAGGGTGCCCCAGGAGCAGCTGCAGCGGCGACAGCGAACCTGGGCATGATTGCCGTGCCTGTGACAGGAGAACAGCAGCGTATGAGCACACGGTGCGCAGTCACGGGGTGAGATGCTCTGGGGCGCAGTGAGCTCCCCGCAGCCGCTCCGGTGGACTCCGAAATCGACCCTGCAGAGGAAGCCGAGGCTCAGGGCCTTCGTAGGGTGTCACAGCACTTCCTAGAGGCCAGAGCGGCTGTGCTCAGCGGGATCTTGCTGATGAGCAGCTGGGTGGTATAGCCATACACACTTGGAAAAGAGGATGATGAACAGAAAGGTCCAAATATTGGCAATGGTGGGGCGGGGTGGATGGGGAGGCTGGGGGACAGGGCAGGAGGGGGAGGCAGCACTCGGGGCCAACCGGATCGCTGATGTGGACTTCCTGCGCCAGCGCTGAGAAGACGGGCCCCGGGACCGTTTCTACTGTCTAACTCACACAGCTCACGTGCCCTTTCGTGTGCATCAAACTGCGTAATTTTAAGGAGAAAAAAGGAGGGAGAGAGAAAAGGAGGACGAGAGAGGAAAAAGTGAGTCAGAAAAATATGAAGACCAAGTGAATAGGGCGAACACCACTGAGGCTGAAATCCAACGCTGCGGAAATTGTCCACGTGATGACTGGGTGACAGCAATGCGCTCTTTCCCGGAGGCCGTGTCCTGCGCAGAGACACTTTCAAAACCAGAGCCCATCATCTGCGACGGGAGAAGGGGTTTGCCCATGCTGCCCTGCGGTGCGGGCACACAGCAGTCCGCACGCACACCGACACCTCGGCAGTCAACGCACTCGCCCCTCTCCCTCCGCAGTGACTGCAGGGCGTGGGCCTCTCCACCCAACAAAGTGACACGGCTCACGTGGGTAGCGTGTGGCAACCAGCACAGCCATGGGCTGTGTCCCGTACACGCGTGTGTGGACACCGTGAGAGCACAGGCAGATGTTCCAGGCCATCCGCGGGACCACGCACACTCACACAGGACGTTCACTCTTACTTTCTTGGGCAGCAAACGTGCCATCTGAGCCAGCGGGCCAGCTGCGCCTGCATGCTGAGCGTTCACTCCAGCCACCGGGGGCCTGGGACAGAGGACAGCCCTGGTGGCTTTATTTTTCCCACGCTGAGCTGCCGAGAGTTCTCTCTACAGACAGGCAGATAGGAAGGCAGGGGCCCATGTTACCACACCTCTAAATTTAATTGATTGGGGTCCAACCAGAAGAGAGTTAGCGGAGGTGGTGTGAGAATGCCTCTGCCTGGTCTCATCTCCAACAGCACGAATGTGTCCCAGTGACAACCCTTGGCAGAGCGCCTCTCGAGTGATGTCATGCATTTCACACTGTGGCAGTGATAAGAGAAAAATCATCCGACTCCAAGACTCCCTCGATTTCCTGTCTTCCCGAGTCTGGCGCCTCTGCACGGAGCTGGAACGGCCAGCATCTGATACAGAGGCTGGAGAGTCGAGGCCGGAAGGGAGGGTGCACCCAGTCTGGGCTCAGCTGCTCCTGCTGCGGGCATGGTCGGGGAGGGGTGGTAGCAGGAAAGACCCCAGAAGGCAGGGCCATCAAATGAGGGAGAACCGTGGTGGTGGAGGGAGTGGCTGGGAAGTGGTGGCTGAAGCAGAGCTGATGTCCTTTCTCTCAGATGAGGAATGGCCATTCGGGGAGCCCCCACCCAGAGTCCTGGTGTCCAGCCTCCTGTGCCTCCCAGTGGCCCCACCCACCAGAAGTCAGAAGACCAGGGGCAGGAGGAATGGCTCAAACAGCCTACCGGCAGCTGACCTGGGCACCCCTAACAGCTGCCCTCCGGCTCCCATCAAACCCCAGGTGACTCACCCTCCACCTGGGGAGACCCGCCCTCTATTCATCCCCCCCCAACTGTCTCATTTCCCCCATGGAGTCAAGGATGACCACAATACTGCCCACCTGGACTACCATCCCCAGTTCCCTAAACAACAACACGATACCCTCAGCTGCTATGAGGACCCACAAAAAAATAAAGAAAAAAAAGTCATACAAAAATCCATTCCTGCATTTGTTTAAAATAAAAAAGTCAGCATTAAATGGCTTCCCATTGTTTACTTGGAACTGTAGGACACATTCCTCCCCCAGAATAAAGGTTTCTCTCTCCTGAACAGCTGACCTGCATTACTAAGCACCAATGCGTGCATGGTGGCTGCCTTGCCCCTCTTCACCACAGCTGCCCGGTGCTCAGTGGCCAACTGCACGAGCATTTGCACTTGCTGTCCTTAGCCGGGGTGTCCTGGACTATTGCATGTTCTCCCACAGGCCATGGTTCTGTGGCAGCCACAGCCACCAAACTCAGCTCAGAATCAGCAAGCAAACAGCACAGGCTCTGGTCGCCAAAGCAGCTGTTGCAAAATCCACACACCCCATATCGCAGGCTCTGATGCCAGCTGCTGTTGGTGGGCCCCAGGTGTTCAAGGGCGGGGAGGGAGACGTGAGCATGATGGGAAAAATGGGACCAACAAAGAAGGCCCACATGGAACTCAGATACAAAACGCAGTGCCTAAAATGAAAGCACACTTCGCATGACAAACGGCATAGTTACAGCCGAAGGGAAAACTGGGTGACATGAAGTCGTAATATTCTAGGAACTACCCAGGCAGAGGGAATAAAGAGGGAGGAAGGAAATGCAGTGTCAGCAGGATGTGGGGAACTGTCCAGCGGCCTAACACACGTGCGATTAGAGTCCCAGAAAAAAAGGCAAGAAAATATTTGAATATTAATGATTTCTTCAGATTTGATGAAAAATCCATACTCGCAGATGTAAGAACTCAATGACACTGAAGCAGAAGAAACATTTAAAAAAACTTAACCAAGGAAAATCATAATCAAATTGCTGAAAACAAGTGATAAAGAAAAAAAAAACCTTCAAAGTGGCCAGAAAGGGGGGTGGGAGGGACAGATTACCTGCAGAAAAGCACAATTGAGAAGGACAGCAAACTGCTCACCAGAAACTATGCCAGGCGGGACACGATGGAACAGGTATTTAAGGCATGGAAGCAGAGGGGCCGATCTGGAATTGTGTAAGAAAGCTACAGATCAATGGCCCTCATGAAGAGACACACACCAGTCCCTGAAAATGTTAGCAGACTGGACGGAGCAGTACATGACAATAATCTACATGGACCCCGATAATCTACATAGACTTTTTCCAGGAATGCAAAATTGGTTTAACATAGAAAAACTCATGAGCATAATTCACCCCATTAATAGCATAAAGTACAAAAAAAGTTCTGCCCTCTGACAAGAGGCAGCTGCAGGTGATGTCACGCTTTATGGTGAAGGACTCTGACACGAGGCGGTGGGGGGCAGAGCCGCTGGAGGCCCAGCCCATGGCGGCCACTCTGAAGGGATCACCCCTGCCCCGCACAAACCCACCATCAAAGACACAAGCAGCCCGGCTCGTTCAAAAAAAGTCCTGGTGGAGCAAACGTGTGACCCTCACTCAGGCCGGCCCCTTTTGAACCTTCTGTGTTCGCCTGGGAGGTGCCCTGGGGCACTTGGTCCCAAACCAAGGAGGAGTCTGTCTGGGGGAGGCACCTGTGGGCCTGCTGGAGATCTGACGTGAGCTGGAGTGGGAGCTTTACCTGCAGGACCGACTATGAGCAGGGGGTCGCCCAGAGTGGGGTCTGGCAGGCATGTTCCAAAATGTCACCCAGAGTGGGGTCTGGCAGGCATGTTCTGGAACATCACCCAGAGTGGGCATCTGGCAGGTATGTTCCGGAACATCACCCAGAGTGGGGTCTGGCAGGCATGTTCCAGAATGTCAACAGTCAGCCTGATGGTCAGGTGAGAGCTTCCAGTGATAATCAGAATTCTGGAAAGTTGTCGTTGCCGCCATGGCAGGACAGCCTCCCGGTTCTGTGACTTTTCTGAGGGGAAGGTGGTGACGTTGACAAGTAGGGTTTCAAACGTTCTTAGCACACACTGGCTTTGGAAGGTCTGCGCAGTGCGGCAACCCGATGTTTCCCTAAGGACCAGTGAACGACGCCACAAGCCACGCAAGGCACGAGACGTGCCCGTGGGGTCATGTGCCAGCGCAGAGTGTCCTTGGGGCTCGGATCCGCCCATTGAGGAACCTTTCAGAAACTGCCATTCGTCGAAGCCCGACACGGCGTCAGGGAGTGACAGCCACAGCCACCTATGCGTCTACCGCACCGCGCTCCCTTCCGCGGTGCTCGCCTCTCTGAAGCCGGGTTTTCTTGATTTGCTCCAACAAAACAATGTATCACAATGGACTGAATGCGAAAGCAGATGCACAATCTAGAGAGTTCTGTTCATCTGGATTTTTAAAAGATTTGAAAGAAATGTAAACCAAGATCATTCATTTCACTAATACGTTTTATGAAAAATATAGTTACTCTTCACTAAAAATGTTATTGATAGTAAAATGTAATACTTATTATTGCTTAAATGAATTAATCATTATTTTTAAATTTCTCGATGCCTAATGTTTCTCAATGTCCAAATCAATATTTAATGTAGTAAATCGTGATGTATAACTCACATAAGTTCTTTGTTGTTTTTTTTTTTAAGATTTTATTTACTTACTTTTAGAGAGAGGGAAAGGGAGGGAATAAGAGAGGGAGAGAAACATCAATGTGTGGTTGTCTCTCGCATGCCCCCTGCTGGGGACCTGGCCCAAAACCCAGGTATGTGCTCTGACTGGGAATCGAACCAGTGACCCTTTGGTTCGCAGGCCAGTGCTCAATCCACTGAACCATACCAGCCAGGGCTCACATAAGTTCTTTGGAACCCTGATGAGTCTTCAGGGCACAGAAGGTTCCTGAGACCAAACTGCTCAGACCACTGATCTCATCCTGCCCACCCTGCCCCCACTATCTACCCCCCCATATCCCTAGGTCCCCTAGGGATGTGGGACCTAATCCCCACCTGCAAACCCGAGGAAGAACCACACCTGTTGTCCCCACCGGACATCCAGAGCACCCCTGGAGGCGCATGAGGGTCCCCATCAGCCACCAGAGGAAGATGCCCATTTCCCATCTTTTCAGATGCTTCCTGTCACCTCCACCTCTTCCACCCACAGTGAAAACTTCCCCACAAAACCTGATTAAATCTCCCTAGACTTCCTCACAAAGCTGCACCTGAGACGTCGCCACTGTTCCCACTTATAGTTGGAAACAAGAGAGAAACAAAGAACCCTTTGGTCCAGCCAGTAGGCATATGAACACCATTCCATATGAAAACATTTAAAATACATTAGATTTTTGGTTAAGATGAAAGACAAAAATAAAAAAAAAATCGAGCAATCTATTCTAATTGGGTTCCCATGGCAACTGTACCATCGGGTTTTTCAATACAACATCCCTAAGGCCCCACGCACACTGGTAATGCAGACTTCAAACAGCCTGGATGGTTTTCATACCACCACACTCCCAGGAAGATCAATCGCCACCGTCCCCGTGCTGGCCGGGAGTGGCGGGGGGCTGAGCACCGCAGGCCGTGGTGGCGCGAGACACAGAAGGGACAGCACCCATCACGGTGACCACGCACAGCTAATCCCACACTCTGCTTCGTCAGACCCGCCTGGGGGAGAACCCAGCATGGCTGCTGTCACGGAGCCACGTCTCGGAGACTGGGAAGTCGGGCCCAACCACAGCCGCACCATTATCCCTCCCATCGATCTCAGGGATGCACAGAATCAATCATTAATAATTACATTAGAAGATGGCCCGCAAGGTTAATCATATTCTTACAGACTCTCACTACGGAATTAAACAGCAAACAAAGCTGGGCTGACAAATAAGTAAGTAAAACAGGACTGAGAATTCAAATCCACCTTTTAAATAATAAGGGACCAGCACGTGCCCTCACCCAGGACTCCAGGCTCTCCTGCCCCGACCAGTCTCCCCCTTGGGGGGCCCCTGCTGAAGCAGATGCTAGGGCCACGGGGCCGGCCCACACTGTCGGGGCACAAAGAGCCACAGCTCAGAAATGGCACTGTTCTTCCAGTGAAAGCTTACCACCTACGTCTCTTTGCAACAGTCCTAGAAATCCCTACGCATCTGATGCACTCAGCAGGCCTGGGGAATTGGTGGTGGTGCCAAGGTAAACTGAAAGCCCTCCTATTTTATACATGCCTCCATCAGTGGCCACAGGGATGATGCAGGCCAGCGTGGCACAGATGTGGGCGGGCCAGCTGCCTCTGGTGAGAAGCATCCCACTGCAGACCAACAAAGACCAGGACCACCTGCAACCAGACGCGGAGGCCGAGGACTGCTGTAGCTGCCCACCCCGTCTCTAGTCCTGCCTCCATCGAGCGCAGTCGGTGGCTCTGAACTAACCAACGTCAGCTATCACTGTTCGGGGCTCGGTGTGTGCCGCGCCAGGCAGGACCGTGAAATGGGGCTCCCTCCCGGCAGCCCACAATGGCTCTACATGTGGTAGTGTCCTCCCTGTTCTTGGTGAAACCAAGGTTTGGAAAGATTAAGTAATTAACTCAAGGTCACAGACAGTCACAAGTGGAAACAGGTCCAAACTGAAGCAGTCTTGTCCCCAGAGTCTGCACCCGTAACCCTGCAGACACTGCCCCAAAGGAGGCCCTGGTCTGTGTGGAAACCTGTGAAACAAGGATGCTGATTGGAAGGGAGGGAAACAGGGATGCTGACTGGACCAGAGGGAAACAGGGATGTTGATTGGATGGAAATGAAACAAAGGTGCTGACAGGACTGGAGAGAAACAAGAATTCTGATTGGTTCCTCACCTTTTTTCTAATTATAATTTCATCCTTCTACAGCACTGTGGTTCCAAACTAAGATTTCTATGCAGACAGTAAATCACACTTCAGAAAAGACTCATTTGTTATTCCACATACTTACACTCGACCAGGTAGCCAGAACATGACCCCTCCCACCAAAAGATGAGGCAGCTGGGGGGTTACCAGCTGCCTGGTCACCTCACGAGTAAATGGCATCACCAGACCCTCTCTACTGTTCCCCCCACAGCTCTGGCTCTTCCTCAGTGAAAACTCAACTCAGTCCCACAAAACAGGCAGGCACCCAGTTGTGCATCTGAATGGTAACCCTCACCTGAGACCTCAAAAACGCTTCTATCCACAGGGGCGTGAAGAGGAAGGAGAGTGAAATACAACATGGCTTCCATGCTTCACGTGCGTGTGTAAAACTCACGCCCAAGTCTGGGTAACATCTGCGTCTCCTGTCATAACCACAAGCCCGAACACCGTGACGCTCTGATAACATGTTAGGTTTGCAATGTGAAGAGATTCACACGTCTCCAAGGAGTTGCAAAACCACACGCCCAGATCCATCAGCACCGGCGTCTGTGACCGACGCCGGGGGGGAAACTCCAGAGCCTGTCTGGGCCAGAGGGCGCTGCTGCTCGGCGGTGCGAGGCTTCCCCACAGCTGCCCCAACACCCAGGGCTGTCGGGACCTCCCGGGGGCTGGCACAGACACGGGCCCCCAGGCTCTGACCTGGCAGGTCTGCCGATGACCTGCCTTCCCAGCTGGCACCCTTGAGGATGCCCACACCGGCAGGGCCGGCACACGGCTCTGCTCTCGGCGGTCCCACCCCATGGGAAGCAACAATAGGCCCCATATCCCTGGGCCTGTGGCTCTTACTAATGGCACCAAAGATCGTCAAACTCTGCGAGTGGGCCCTACTTTTGACAAGGGAGTGAGCTGTCCACTTACTTCTTGAATTTCAACATTTAAGCTTCCCAACCCCCTTTTCTCCCTGAGACTCAGTTCTCACCCTTCGCCCACCCAGATCGCTCTGACAGCCAGTGCTGGAATGGCCCAATCTGTCAATAAGGTAAGAGTTTTCTAAACTACTATCCATATGACTCAATTTGTCAGTAAAAACTGCCACCAGCGCTGCGCTTGCAGAAGAATGTCCATAAATGCATTATTGCGACGGGCAGATCGATGTCTATAATAAAAACAAATAGATTTAACAAGTGCCTGCTTCCCCGAGCGATGCCATTGGTGGGGAGCCCATTCGGGCTCGCCCGGACTTCTGGGAGCGGGTCGCAGAGCTCGGCTGGGAGCCCCAGCTGGGAGCCCCGGCTGACCTCGAGAGCGTTCGGGGCAGGAAATTATTCTAACAAGAAGATCTTCCAAATAGCAGAGTGAACATACAAGGCACTCAGAGCTGTTCAACAATTCCTTCCATGGTCACACACATACACACACACACGACAAATTTCACAACCGAGAGAAAATGTGTTGTAGAATTTGTACCTGATTTGACCACAGCTGCATCGCAGGCCGAATGAGTTTACCTTGGGGAGGGGGGGAGACGGGGGGGCCTGCCGCCCTCCCTGGAGACCCCTCACTCCTCTGCTAAGGCCCCATCTAACAAAAAACAAGTTCCGGCGTTCAGCCCCCCGGCTGAGGATGTTGCTGCTGTGTCGGTGGCCCCTGGGACAGCCTGTTCAGCTGCCGCTGACAGCAGGCGGGGCTGCCACCGACTGGCTTCCCTGCCAGGGGTTCTGCGCACTTCGGCGAGACGCTGTCCGTGACAGATTTACAAGGGAGCCAGAGCGGCCCGAACCACTCCGGCTCCTTCAAAGGTTACAAAAGGTCACAAAAATGACTGGTCCTTCCTCTTAGCCAGTAAACTTCAACAGCCACACACACGGAGCAAGCCACGCGCTGTGTGCCACATATTCACGACCTGGTTCCCAAACCCTGGGGCCCGCCTGGGCAAGCCTTTCACAGCTGCTTAATTTACGTCAAAAGACAACCACACTCTTTCCACCAACCAGCAGCTACAGGGCCGTGACCCAAATGCCACAGAACACACATCTTGCAGTATTTCGTCCGTAACACCGAGACTCAAACTTTCATCTACCCGCGCTCCAACAGGCCTGCAGGGCTCATGGAACAGGAAAGGTCACCACCGGCCAGGGGAAAACCAGCCCTCCTGGACGTGACTGCCCGCCCACACCCAGGCTAACCACACGCTCTTTCACTCCGGACCAGGAACAGGGCATTGGCGGGGAGGGCTCATCTATCATGAGTGGATATGACAATGCTGGTGCACAGTCCACTCTTGTCCATGGTGACACTACAGTGCATGGGTCAGGTTGGTTAAAAACTATTCTATGACACCCAGTCTCTTTCCCAAAGCAGCTAAGTCAGACGCTGCCCACCCCCGGACTCAGGGTCAGGGAGGAGCACTGTGACAGGGCCCTCAGAGGTGGGGCTTTTCAGAGACCAGAGGCCGCTGTGCACGCCTGGAGTGACCAGAGACCCCGGAAACTCAGACCCTCCAGGGAAGTGGGTGGAGAAGAAAGCCTGTGCAGGACCAGGGCAGGAGGCAGGGTGGGCGTGCACCGTGAAAGCAAACCTCACTGCAGGGGAGGGGAATCCGGTGATGGGGCTTTGCTTCCTTTTCTTTTCTACCAAGGAGAATGGTCTGCCACCTGGAAAGGGCAAGGACGCCCCAGAAAGGGAGCTGAAACCGGGGGTTCAACCACTGACTCCTAAATGTCCTCGGTAAAATAAAGTCAACCTAGTAAGTTCATGCTGTTGAAAACTACTGAGAGCAGTAAATTGTATTCGGATGCGAAGAGAAGAGGACTGAAGGAGAAAAGGGGCAGGACTACCGCAGGCCCAACCTTCCCTCCTTCCCATGTGCAGGACGGACAAGGGTGTAGGGACCCTCGGGACAGAGGGCCGAGTGCACGACAAGGCCCGGGGAGGCTCAGCTGAGAGCCAGTTGGGACCAAAACAGAGAGAAAACGAAAGGCCCGAGAATCCCAGCGGCTAAGCAAGGGTGTGGTGCCACCATCCGAAGGCGCACCAAGGGCTGTGTTTCTTTCAACCTGGCTGTCTGGCTGGGATGCCTTTCTAAAGCAGAGTCTACTACTAGTTAAACCTAGCTCTTGTAATACAAGCCTGTTTTAATGAAAAGAATATTCACAGAGAAAACTACCTGAGTATGCTGTACTGGAGGCCTGGTTCACCCAGCCCCCAGGATATTATTCAAATTCTAACTCCAGGCAAGAGCCCAGGAAGCCAGCTCAGCCCACTCCAGCTGCTTGGGGACTCCCGCCTCCTCTGTGCCAGCCTGATGGGAGCCCAGCAATGGGAATTAACACAAGATCCACTACCAGCCTGGGGTGAGGGTTACATTGTTTCCTTAAAACTCTTTGCCCCTCACAATGTGATAGATTTGTCTCTATTTCACCTCCCTGAGTGTTTTCTCTATTGAGGACTCTGGAAAAACCACCAGAGCATCTGCTCTCCCACCTCGGGATGGGGAGGGAAGCCTGAGACTGCCCAGTTCACAAGTAAATAACTGGTCCAGTTCTCACAGCTTCCTCTTCAACAGCTGCAGCTTCTGCCTCCAACAGCTGTGACCCCTCTCTGCACAGAGCGACATCCCTTCCTCCGACCACTGTCCACCCGACCCAGCAAAAGTTGTGCTCGCGTATACAAACTGCATTTCCAGGACAGAAAGCCAGCCCCGAGCTGAGGCACTGCCAGCGAAAACCAGCTGAGATTCAGAAGGTGAAGAACCCTCAGTGTGAGGAACTGCTGGCTGAGAACTGCTCTCCTTCCTTATTCCAGCCTGGAAATTACAGCCTGTGTGAATGCCTCTCTGACTCTACCTGCTTGTTCTAGGTGTCCACGGAGCCAGTGAGGGTGTCAGGCATACACACACCGGCCACCACAATGAGGACCCCCACCTGGTCTGCCTCTCCACCTGTCTCAAACAAGGGAGAAATGTGGAATTCTGCACTAGGAACATACTGAAAGCTTAGCTGCTAGGAAAGGCCCCAAGAGGGGCTTCTGGAAGCATCTTAGGAACCAAAGGGGAAGCAGCAGTCCCCTTGGAGCTGGTGAACAGGGCGGGGCGAGATGGTGGGCAGAGACAGAGTGGAAGGGGCTGGCCAACTGGAGGCGGGGCAGGGGCTGCCAGGTCCCCACACCATGCCACGGTCACTACAACTTGGTCCAGGAGTCACAGACCTGGGGAAAGCCAGGTGCACGTGGGCACACCTGGCCATACCTGGCACACCTAGGCATACCTAGACGCACATGGGTCCTGTGAGGGGTGTGTGGGGGGATCGGGGCGGGCTCCACCGGGGCAGGGAGACCACGCGGGGAAGGGCTGTCCCGCGGGCTGCAGGCGCTCGCCTTCCTCTGGGAGAGCCCTGAACGTAGGCAGAAGAGGAGCAACGCGGACACTCACCCCCTCGCCCAGGGCACAGACAGCCAGCAGCTCCGAGCACTGGGAGGGCAGTCACGCGACCGCGGCCTGGGCACGTCCGGGGCGCGGGGGGAGGGGCCTGGGCGTGCGGGAAGAGGCCGCGCGGCAAGCGCTTGGGCGGGGCCGGGGGCGGGGGCGTGGCTAGACCCAGAGCGGGGCGGGGCTTGGACTCCCGGAACCCAGGGCTGCCCGTGGAGGAGGGGCCGAACGCGGGCCCCTCCCACCCCGCCCTGGAGCGCCGGCCAAGATCAGAGCATGCCCAGTGCAGCGGCGCCCGGCTGCTTGCTGTGCGCAGCCTCCTTGGCCCGCAGGTCTGGCCTCTGCCTCCGCAGCATAATCCTGTAGCCTCGAGCCCTTCCAGCCCCGCTGCAGGCTACAGGCCGGGAGGAGCTCTTCCCGCTTCTGCTTCTGGCTGTGTGCCTCAGTTTATCAAATGTCAGCTGCTTCCGGTGTTGCCTCCAGCTGTTTGCAAAGAGAGTGGTGGCACCAGGTGTACCCAGTAACCCTGTTTCTTGTGCCCACCCTGGGGTGGCTGCACACTGAGCAAGGGCTGCTCCCACAGGGCAGCACCTGCAGGTCCCAGTGGGGCACCGTTCTGACCTTATGTGCAAGTAAAGGGGCCTGGGTCAGCCTCTAGTGCAGGTGGTGGGCGGTGGTCGTGCAGGGACCCTGAGATGCTGTCTGGTCCTGTCTCAGTTGCTATTCACTGAGCGTGTGGGTGCCAGGCACGGCTTGGTGTTGTACAGACATTATCCTGGACTTAACTGTGTCCACCCAAAAAGATATGTTGGAATCCTAAGCACCCCCGCCCACACTACTCAGAATGTGACCTTATTTGGAGATAGGGTTCTTTAACTGAAGCAGCAAGTTAAAATGAGGACATTAGGGTGGGCCCCCAATCCAACATGCTGGGTGTGGGTGGAAGCCGAAGGCCACATTCCAGTGAAGTCGGAAAACCGAGGATGTACCTACACCAGGGCGACCAGCCACCCGAGCAGCAGGAGCACCGCCTGCCAGCGAAGACGCCTAGGTTTCAGACTTCCGCCTTCCAGAAATGGGAACTCCCACCTCCAGTTGCTTCAGGCCACCCAATCTGTGGTGCTTCTCTGGCAGCCCTTGGAAGCAAAACAGATACATTGTGTCCAATGTGATTGGCGTAAGGACCCCAGGGAGTGGTATCTCCCCTGCTGCTTCAGGGAGGTTTCACACCCCTTGAGGATTTCAGGGGGTCCCATCCCTGGGCCACCTCCTAGGTCCTGTCCGCTTACCAGGAAGGAAATCTTGGCCTTCTCAGTGTGTACAGCTCCTCCACTGAGATGGGCCCGAAATTCATGCTTCGGTATCTGTGGCTCGCATGACCCAATGCGTTAACACTGCTAATAAAACGTGGCTCAGGGGCCCTCCGCAGTGCTCGCTTTGTGAGGAACTTGGGGACTGTCCAGGGGCTAACAGAACCAACAGGACCATGGATGCACTCGGGGGCCCCCACCCCAGGCCGCACCTTGGCTGAGACACCTTAGAAGTAGCTGCCGTGGACAGTGAACGAGGCCCTGGGAACACAACGGCGATCTAATCCAGGCAGCTTTTCTCCAGTGGACACAGCCTCAGGGTCCTC
>PVIA01010820.1:0-49168 GCA_004024845.1 Tonatia bakeri | reverse complement strand
GATCAGAAGATAGAGCTAATATGTAAGATATGCATGGAATCAATCTTTCACATCTTAACAGTCCACTTCCCACCACTCCTACCTGCCTGCTACAAGAAGCCTTTGATTTATACATGAAAGGCTGTGTCACACAAACAAAAATAATGGTTGAGAAGTAAATCATCTTCCACTTTCCTGGAACAATGATAGGTCTAAAATGTCATGTGGTCGTGTGCTGGGCCAGTTTCTGCCATGTTTCTGTAGATTGCCTGTGAGATCCGGAACACCCAGCAAACTCCTTGGTTATGACTTCCCACCCCTGTTGAAAGAGAAGTTTGAAGGGAGACCTTCAAAGTCTTTCCGTATTTTACTAACTCTTTAAGATTCTCAATTTGGCTCTAAACATTTGCAAATGCATAGAATTAGACAGCAGGAACTTTGATGGCCAAGGTTAAATTTCATTTACATTATTTTGATAAGAATGCTCCTTGTCATTTTAATTGCCCTTCTCTCATTGCATCCTGTCTCCCTGTTAACAGTTCTGACAAGCCCTTGTCACATACAGTGTTTGCATGCATCTAAAGAATGAGCTCCTGAAAACAGGGCATTAAATGTTTACCTCTATAACCTAGCACTTAACATAATACATGAATGTAACAATTACTTAATAAATGCTTGCTGAATAAACTAGTAAATACATGACGGCCATTGCCCTCACAATGCTTAACTCACTTTGGTGACAAAGCAACTTAATAAAATCTGTAATAAATTATTTTGTTCAAGACCTTCTACAATTGTTTCAAGGCATTAGAGAGGTAGTCAGAGTAATGGAAGGGCAAGGAGCTGCTTGGGTGTGAAGTGAGTCTTTTTTTCTGTAGATTAAGATTGTTTTGAATATCTTCAAGTGATAGTGTTTAGGAATTTAATTTATACTCTTAACTCCTAATTACAAATAGGTCAGAGAAGATGTCTTACTCTGAATTGCTTTTTCTGTTTCAAGACACACCAGAGAAAAGTGATAAGATTTCATTCACACAGGATTATTACTGTCATCAAATATTTACTGATAACCTAGTATAGTCAAATCTTTGCTAAGGGTTACAGAACATACACAGTAGAAAATGTGGCTCCTGCCACCAAGGGACTTCTTTAAACTGGGAAATGAGTCACAGAGTGACTGTAGATAGACCTGCCCCAAACAATATGCAATATGTGCCCAGTGGTTGTTGTTATGGAACCCAAGTTTGTGTGGCCAATGCTTCAAAAGGCCAAAACTCAAAACATCAGAGAAGGGTTTATTGTTCTAAAAGGCACCAGCCAAGAAGATGGGAGACCTAATAGTGCCTCAGACACATCTGGCTCTCATCAGACAGAGGCAAAAACTTTTAAGGGGTTAAAAGCAACAAGTATACAGAAGTCCTGGTGGACAAGATTTGATGGGAGGACCTTGGAACTTGTCCATTTATGGCAAATGTAGTGTCAACACTGCTTCTTCCTGGGCAACAAACCCTTTGCTTCTGAAAAGGTTCCAGTGTTCAAGTTCCAGTTATGTCCTGATCCTTTTGTTTTGTGAGCATGGGTGAGTGAGAAGTAAGATTTTGGTTCCAGGTCCAGCTGGAGGTCAAAGTTCTCTCCTCTGTACATGGTTCCACTACATGACTTGTGATTTTGGCCCATTGTCTGAAAAGCAACTCAGTATCTTGTTAAACAGAATAGAACTATTCTGAACTGGTTCTGTGGTTAATTGTGTAGAAAAATTATGTAAAGCACTTAACATATTGTATAACACACACTCATGTTCAATAAGCGTGAACCCAGAACCAAAGTCTTGACAGGAACACATAAATGGAACCAAAGAACTAGGATATAATAAGTATTTGAACATTGGAACCCTTTCAGAAGCTAAGAGTCCGTTTCCAGGGAAGATCCAGCATTGATGTCCCATTTACCATAAATGAACAAGCTTGAAGTTCTTCCAATTAAAACTTGCCCACCAGCACTTCTGAATACCTGTTGCCCTTAATCCCCTAACAGGGGTGGACCACATGTAGCCCTGGATGGCAATAAATTCAGCCCAACACAAAAAGGTAAATTTACTTAAAACATTATGAGATTTTTTGTGATTACATGTCATGATGTATTTAATGTTTGGCCTAAGACAACTCTTCTTCTTCCAGTGTGGCCCAGAGATGCCGAAAGTTTGGACACACCTGCAAAATGTTCTTAACCCTGTCCTGTGAGCAAGATGGATTTGAGACATCACTAAGTCTCCCCTTTTCACAGTTGGTGCCTTCTTGATCAATAAACCTTTCCTTGCTCCTAACCCTGAGGTTTTTCATTTTTGCTTTCAAAGCATCAGGGACATAAACTTGAGTTCCATAACAAGACTGAAGCCTTTTGCTTTGACCTGCAATCTGTGAGAGTACTCAGGAAGACCTTGGATTTTGAAGACTGCCACTAGTTATTTTATTCAAGACTCAGTGTTGCATATGTCATTTGTACTAAACCTCAGGTTTTGAGGAATCTTTTAACATAGTTGAGAATTCTGAATTGTATTCCAAAGGCTCATAAAAGTATCTGAAGCTTGTCTGGCTTTGATCTTAAAACAAGTGTTAAAAAAACAAACAAACTTTCTTCCTAGAGTGTCATCAATATATCATGGCAAAACTTACCTAGCCACTTTAGTCCCTTAATACGAGCTCTGTGTCCTTTAGCACTAAGTAGAAAGGCTTTTATGATTATGCTGGTCCATCACTCCTAATGCTCCGTGGAATTTGTGGAATTCCAAGAATGTTGTCATGAGCACCCAAATGCAGGATAGGAAATGACAATTTTTATCAGCAATTGAAATTAGTTTCAGACTCTGAGCCTAACAAAGAAAGAGACCTGTAGACAATTAGACCTCCTGTGGTTGCTCAGGGAAGGACTACTTGAGAGTTTCTGTATTCTTCTGTAATTTGTAATACAAATTTATGGTCATTGTGTTCTGCCTAAGATCAGGAAATTCGTTGCCTGGTTAAGTAAGAAGCATTGTTTACCATGGTAGTGCCCAACTAGTTTTATTAAATTAATAAAAAAACCAAGTTTCAATGCCCAAAAACTTTAATACTTAAATTTTTAAATCCTCACCTAAGGATATGTTTATTGATTTCAGAGAGGGAGGAAGAGTGTGTGGGAGGGGGAGAGAGAGAGAGAGAAAGAGAGAGACATCTATTGGTACCCTCCCTGACCGGGAATCGAACCTGCAACCTTTTGGTGTATAGGACAATGCTCCAACCAACCGAGCCATGTAGTCCTGCCTACTTTAACACTCAGACACCACGTATGATCCTGTAGAAGGTCAGGATAAGTACAGATGCTACAATCCGCTGGGCCTGTAGGCTTCGTCTTTATTTCTCATTGATGTCCAGTTTCTACCCTTAGCCCAAGCTTCAGACATCTGTTTCTAACTGCTTCCTGAGTTGGCTGTCACCCAGAAAAGACCATATCCGGTTATTTATTAATTTAAAAATACAGGTGCCTTCTCTTTCCTGTATTTTCCAGATAACAGTATTATATCCAAAATTAAACTCGTTCCTCAAAATCTCTTCCATCTTTTCCATTCTGTATCTTGATGAGAAACAACATCATCTACCCATAAAAGCAATGCTCACCCAATGTTTACTTTCCTCATTAAATCTGCTATAGAATTTTTAAGTTCTACATTCTTTTTTTTTAATTCTTTATTTTATTGATTATGCTATTACAGTTGGCCCATTTTCCCCCTTCACTCCCCTCCACCCTGCCCATCCCCTCCCACCCTCATTCCCCCCTTTAGTTCATGTCCATGTGTCATAAGTTCTTTAGTGTCTACATGTCCCATACTATTCTTACCCTCCCCCTGTCTATTTTCTACCTACCGTCTATGCTACTTATTCTCTATATCTTTCCCCCCTCCCTCCTCCTCCTACTTCCCTGTTGCTAACCCTCCATTTGATAACTTTTTTTTACTGTTCATATTTTTAATCTTCTTTTTCTTAGGTAAGTCCCTTTAACATTTCATATAATAAGGGCTTGGTGATGATGAACTCCTTTAACTTGGCCTTGTCTGAGAAGCACTTTATCTGCCCTTCCATTCTAAATGAAAGCTTTGCTGGATAGAGCACTCTGGGATGTAGGTCCTTGCCTTTCATGACTTGGAATAATTCTTTCCAGTCCCTTCTTGCCTTCAAGGTTTCTTTTGAGAAATCAGCTGATAGTCTTATGGGAACTCTTTTGTAGGTAACTCTCTCCTTTCCTCTTGCTGCTTTTAGGATTCTCTCCTTAATTTTAATCTTGGGTAATGTAATTATGATGTGCCTTGGTGTGTTCCTCCTTGGGTCCAACCTCTTTGGGACTCTCTGAACTTCCTGGACTTCCTGGATGTCTATTTCCTTTGCCAGACTGGGGGAGTTCTCCTTTATTATTTGTTCAAATAACTTTTCCATTTGTTGCTCTTACTCTTCCCCTTCTGGTACCCCTATAATTCAGATGTTGGAACATTTAAAGATGTCTTGGAGGTTCCTAAGCCTCTCCTCATTTTTTTTTTTTTGAATTCCTGTTTCTTCATTCTTTTCTGTTTGGTTGTTTCTTTCTTCCTTCTAGTCCACACCATTGATTTGAGTCCCAGTTTCCTTCCCATCACTACTGGTTCCCTGTACATTTTCCTTTATTTTACTTAGTGTAGCCTTCATTTTTTCATTTAATTTGCGACCAAATTCAACCAATTCTGTGAGCATCCTGATTACCAATGTTTTGAACTGTGCATCTAATAGGTTGGCTATCTCTTCATTGCTTAGTTGTATTTTTTCTGGAGCTTTAATCTGTTCTTTCATTTGGGACCTTTTTTGTTTTTTGGTCTTGACATTCCTGTTATGTAGTGAGAGGTGGAGCCTTAGGTATCACCCAGGTCGGGTAAACCCTGTCAGTGTGTTGTGACACTATATGTGGGGGAGGAGTCTGAGAGGGAACAATGGTACTTGCTCTGCTCTCTGCCAGATTTCAGTCACTTCTCCTGCTTCCCACAAGCAAATTGGGCCCTTCTGGTGCTGATTCTTGGGTGGGTGGGTTCGTGTATGTTCTAGGATCCTGTGGATCTCTCCAACGAGCTCTCCTGTGAGGCTGTGAGTTTCTCGTGTTGCCTCAATCCCCACAGGTGTTTTCAATCAGTACTTTGAGGCTTTATTTCCCATGCTAGGACATTGGGTTGCACAGTCCTTCTAGCTCCCCAGTAGTTTCTCCTGGTTTATCTACACATGAATATGGGGCCTACTGCCCAGTCCACAATCTGCCACCTTGCCAGGTCCACCTGCTACCACCTTGCCAGACAGCTGCAGCCTTGAGTGCCTCGCTCCACAATCTGCTGCCTCACTGGGTCCCCCAGCCACTGCCTTGCTGTGAGTCCTCTCCACCTGGCCGCCTATCTCCACCCCTCCTACTGGTCTAGATGAACATGTCTTCTTTAACTCTTTGGATGTCGGACTTCCATATAGTTGATTTTCTGTCAGTTCTGGTTGTTTTTTGTTTTTAAATTGTTGTCCTTTTTTAAGTTGTTCAAGGAGGCACAATGTGTCTTCCTACACTTCCATCTTGGCTGGAAGTCCTCTAAAATGTATTTAAATTGTTTTTAAATTGTTGTCATTTTTTAAGTTGTTCAAGGAGGCACAATGTGTCTTCCTACACTTCCATCTTGGCTGGAAGTCCTCTAAAATGTATTTTCATAGTTAAACCAATAAAATCTGAGAGAAACAAATCTTTCTTGTATTAACCTGTATTAACCATACAGGATCAAAAACTAGGAGTGTCTATATTATTAAATTACTTTGCTATGCTATATGCTAGAAAATTCTCATCCATGAAGTGTAAAATTGTAAATGTTATTGTTTGTCTAAGAAACTTTCTTAAAATCCATTCATCTACACAACAGACTTCTCAATAAACCTCCTCTGCAGACAACAGACTGCTAACCAGGATTGATAGCCCTTGTGATATAATAAAAAATATATCTGGTCTTTGCCCCAATTCCTGGCATTAGGCTCCTAAAACCCTTGGGATTTCCTGAATTATATGAATGTCTTTTGTTGTTCATAATGAGTCATTTTCAAATATACTTTATGAGGTTGATGAGGTTGTGAGGAGCCCTGAATAGCTTCAGGATGGGGACTGGCTACCAAATGAACCAACTTCATGATAACAGTGTTGGAATGTTTAACCCCACCCCCAGGCCTCTCTATGGAGGGAACAGGGACTGGAAATTGAGCTCAATTACATAGCCAATGATTCAGTCAATCATGCTTATGTAATGAAACTCCATGTAAACCCATAAACAGTGAAGTTAATAGAACTTCCTGGCTGGCAAACACATTGATGTACAGGGAGGGTGAGGTGCCCAGAGAGGACGTGGAAGCTCTGTCCTCATCCCCAGACCTTTTCCTATTATCTTTTCGTCTGGCTATTTGTATCCTTTATAATAAACTGGCACTCTTAACTGTAATGCTTTCCTGGGTTCTGGGAATCATTCTAGTGAATTATCAAACTTCAGGGAGCATTGTAAATTCCCAAATTTGTAGTCAGCCTGGCAGAACACAAGTAGTTTGGGGGACACCTGAGACTTGCAGCTGGTGTCTGAAGTGGGGGTGGTCTTGTGCCCTTAACTTGTGGGGTCTACACTAAGTCCAGGTGTTACCAGTCCAAACTCCATTCGTCTGATGCTTCAAAAGGCCAAAACTGAAAACATTAGGGTATGAAGTAAAAATTTATTGATCAAGAAGGTGCCAACTGAGAAGCTGAGAGACCTAGTGGTTCTTCAAATCCAATCTCCTCACAGTACAAAGTTTAGGCTTCTTTTTTTTTTTTAATTCTCATCTGAGAATGTGTTTATTGATGAAAGAGAGAGAAAGAGAGGAATCGATTAGTTACTTCCATATGTGCCCCAACCAGGGATCAAACCCACAACTTAGGCAAGTGCCCTGACCACAAATGAAACCTGCAAACTTTTGGTGCATGAGATGGCATTCTAATCAACTGAGTTACCCAACCAGGGTAGTTCAGGCTTCTTTTATGTCAACAGAAGGGGAAATGCATAGGGAAGGAGGCGATTGACCATTGCAGACATCTGAGCACAAGTAGGAGTCCAAGGAAGATTGTGCTAATGCATGTGAGTCCAGTGACAAGGTTCCTGCAAACCTTTGACAAACGGTACATATTTCCCTCATCTCAAGCTCCGAAAAGAATTCCTCTAATGACTAGCATATCTATATGCAAGACTGAGCAGAAGCTATTAGCCTGAGGGCCATAAGAACAAAGAAGTCTTGAGTAAGATGGGGTCAGAGAGACAGAGCATTTAACTCTTTACACAGGTAGTGTCAGAATTAAAGTGCCAGGCCAATAGATTGCTCAACTCTGAGAACTCAGACAACTCTGTGTTTTCTGAGATCATGACTTCCAACATTAAGAAATGTTTGCTATTTGGAGAAGAGTATGGAAAAAGGAGCAGAACTCTTACAAAGACAGAGTGGATAGGGGTGATCTTTCTGGATAAACTACCAGATAATCATTCACATGACTTGCTGGCAATTCATTTTCGAAATGTAGCTATAAGCAGAGATAAATCATTCTATTTTGTTTTGGGAAGAGGCAGCAAGATTATGCTCCAGAAACTAATTTTTATCTTTGCCAGCAATTCATTTCACACAGGTTCTCTGCAGGAATTATCATTTCTCAAGCCAATAGCATACAGAATAATACCCCTTAGTAAGCTGATAAAGAAATGAGATATTCCAAACAAACGGCAGGTCAATCACACTAACGTTGCAGTCAAGGGGAGGCAAAGGAATAAAATCCGAATTTAATACGAGGTGTACCTGTTTATACAAGGAGGCACTGGGGAGAGATGGCAACAAAACAGAGCTGATTTCCAGCTGCCAGGCCAGAGGTAAGAGTCCCCTGTTGCTAGAACACATTGCTAAGGAAGGAAGATGCTGGTGTTGGCAGGCAGGCTGATGTCTTTTATGGGGCCACTGGGAGGATTTTTGCCACTGCCAGTAGGAGAGTAGCCCTTATCAGGCGGCAGCTAATACCCAAGGGCCTTCAGAGAATTTTGGGTTAGCAAAGAGGCATCTCACTGAAGCTGAAACTCTTAGTTTTCACAAACTCTCAGTATTTACAATCTAAATGTTCTTTTGCCATATTTGCTTCCTCATGAGGTGATGACATCCTGAAACAACATACTTCATTCTTATTCCAAAACAATTTTACTTCTAACAGCTTCTTTTTTTCCCTTCTTCACAAATGAGTGGGTTAAAAAATTTTACTTAAGTCATAAACAAGTGGGTTGGAGATTATATAAAGTCAATTCTCAACATAAATTGTTTATCTTTTCCTGATTCTAGCCCGAAAGAAGTGTTTGATGAAATAAGACCCAGAGCTATTATCTTGCATCAGTTTCCAGTGTTTGAATACCCAGTTAACGTGGTCACAATGAGTTTCATCCCTGCCATTCCAGGTTATATAAGCCATCTCCTTAATGACTTAAGCTAGTTCAGGTTGAGTTTCTGTCACTTAAAGTCCCAGAGTCTAATTCATCGTATTATTTTTTAATGATAAGAGGAAATTACTTGCCATTTTACTTTTGAATTGCCCACTAGACAAAATGACCTTCAAATTAACATGGCTCAGAAGTATTTAAAACCCAAGTACTGAGGTGATAATGAGACAGTACGTAATTACTAAGGATAGAACTCCTGGTTCAGGTATAATGTATGTCAGGACACTGAAAGTAATTTTAGACTTGTTCATTATTGCCATCCACAGGAGCAATGTTTTAACAATCCTAAAGCAAGTAGAGGAGCTTTGGACATAGCCTGACTCTTAAACTTGGCTGCAGGAGAAACAATTACAGACAGACATTTCAGAGAAAAACTGGGCATGCCCTCATGGTCAGAAACTCTATCAGGGGCCACGTCTCAGGAGAGATTAGAAACTTGAAAATATACCAACACTGTTTTCATATCCTAAAGTATCCCAGTTAACAGAAGAAAGTTTGATGTTGAATTTGAAAATAATTTCTACATAAAATCACCTTGTCCCTTTTGTTAAATATTATAAATATTGATCTAGGTGAAATCATCAGAGGCATATAGGTAACACATAGTTGACATCTGTCACTATCTCATCGGATAGAATCAAAATTTAAACCGGCATGTTAGTATTAGAAGCCCTAATCAATGATATAACATTTAAAATCCATTGCCTACTGCCCTAAATCATACCCTCATCATCTCTCATTTAGATAACTACAACAACTTCTAATTTCCATACTTATCCATGATCTATACCTTTATACCTTATTCTTCTAAAGTACCAGAATATTCTTTAAAAAATACAAATCTGATTATGCTTCTCTCATGCTTAAAAACTCCCACTGTGTCAACATTTCCTAAAGGATAAAATCTGAAGCTCTCAGTATGATGTACAAAGGTATTTTAGGACAATGTCTTGCTTCAGCACTCTCCCATGCACCATCTTCCAGTGTCTCTTGTGGATTCATCCCAATAAGTCTCCTGGCATTCCTCAAACAGAGCCAGGTATTTAACACCCCTGCAAGTCTATGTACATACTTCTCCTGTACCTCAGTGTCCTGATCCACTCTGTACCTGGAAAATCCATTCATCCTTTAAACTGGTACCAGAGCCCTGACCAATGTAGCTAAGTTGGTTGGGCATTGTCTTGCAAAGTGAACATTTGCTGGGTGGATTCCTGATCAGGGCATGTGCCTAGGTTGAGGGTTCAGTTCCCAGTCAGGGTGAGTATGACAGACAACTGATTGGTGCTTATCTTTCACATAGATGTTTCTCCTCTCTCTCCCCTTCTCTTCCCCTTTCTCTCAGAATTTTTTTTAAACTATGTAAGTAAAATAAATAGCTAAAGTTAAATAACTAAACTGGGACTGGATGTTCTTGCCCCTGCTCCTTCAGCCTGTTAGCCATTCCTTTCTCTCTGCTCCCACAACACTTTCTTCAATCTATATTTTAACACTTACAAATGTTACCTGTTTTCTGCCAGTAACTTGACCTGAACATGAATATTTCCAGGACAGAGATAGGGTGATTTTTGTATGACTCAGAAGCCAGATCATCTGGAATTGATTTCTAACTCTTCTACTTCCTACTTGTTTTTACTTCAGCCAAGTTACCTAATCCATCTTTACCTTGGTTTCATCATTTATTATAGAGGGATGACAATGATGTTTAATTCAGTGGGTTGTGTATGGATTAAATGAGCCAATATGCATCCAACTTTGGTGGCATGTCTCCAAATATTTCTGCCTCACTTTCTGACCAGGGGCTTATATGACTCTTTATTTTAGTTTTGGTGGGAGCCAGGAAACCACTAGTGACAAAGAGCCTTCAGGGTACCAATGAGAGCAGAGATGGAGAGAGATTGCACTCTAAAAAAGAAAACTTAAGAGTGAAGACTGATATGTAGCATTGCTATGAATGAATAAATGAGTGAAATTAAGTGATCATCCAATAAGTGCATGTATGAAGGAAAGAACAAGATGGAAAAGGTCTAAATATAAAAAATCCTTGACAATGCAAATAACTAGAGTGTCAACACAAATAACAATATAACATATAAGCATCACCTCAAAATCATGACACTTTGCAGTGTGGAGCTGCTAATTTTACTTCATAATAGAATTATAAACTCATGTTTACTGAGCACTTGTTGCACATAAAATCATTCCATGTATTCTATGTTTACTCTCATTAAATCTTCAAAACATTCAGTTACAGATGAGGAAGCAGTGATGAGGTTAAGTAAATCGCTTGATGTCATACAAATGGGAAGAGGTAGAGATGGGAGTAGAACCAAAGTGGACTGGGCTCAGCCACTAGTTATAATTCAAATGCGTGTGAACCTTGTATACATTAGGAAATTTCAAGGGCTGGAGTTCTGGTCAAGACGGAGGTGTAGATAGAAACCCTCTGCTTCTTCACACAACCAAAAGGAGGATAACAACCAACCTAAAAACAATAAACAACCTAAGGTGCCAGAAAATCAAATCACATGGAACTCTGACAACCAAGGAATTAAAGAAACAATCAACCAGACCAACCAGATCAGTGCACCAAGACAAAGAAATATGGCCCAAATGAAAGAACAGAGCAAAACTCCAGTAAAAGCTAAGCAACGAGGAGATAGCCAATTTATCTGATGGAGAGTTCAAAATCCTGACAATCAAGATGCTCACAAAACTAATTGAGCTTGGTCACAAAATGAAGGTTACCTGAAATGAAATAAAGGAAAATATATAGGGAACTAACAGTGACAGGGAGGAAACCAGGACTCAAATCAATGATTTGGAACAAAAGGAAGAAATAAACATGCAACTGGAACAGAATGAAGAAACAAGAATGCAAAAAAAAAAATGAAGAAAGGCTTAGGAACCTCTGGGATAACTTTAAATGTTCCAATATCCGAATTATAGGGGTGCCAGAAGGAGAAGAACAAGAGCAAGAAATGGAAAACTTATTTGAACAAATAATGAAGGAAAACTTTCCCAATCTGGCAAAGGAAATAGACTTCCAGGAAGTCCAGGAAGCTCAGAGAGTTCCAAAGAAGTTGGACCCAAAAAGGAACACACCAAGGCACATCCTCATTAAGTTACCCAAGATTAAATATAAAAAGAGAATCTTAAAAGCAGCAAGAGGAAAGGAGAGAGTTACCTACAAAGGAGTGCTCATAAGACTATCAGCTGATTTTTCAAGAGAAACTTTGCAGGCAAGAAGAGGCTGGAAAGAAGTATTTGAAGTCATGAAAAGCAAGGACCTACATCCAACATTACTCTATCCACTAAAGCTTTCATTTAGATTGGATGAGCAGATGAAGTGCTTCCCAGACAAGGTAAAGTTAAAGGAGTTCATCATCACCAAGCCCTTATTATATGAAATGTTAAAGGGGCTTATCTAAGAAATTGAAGAAAATCAAAAACTATGAACAGTAAAATGACAACAAAATCACAATATCAACAACTGAACCTAAAAAAAAAAGAAGGAAAACAAATGCTAAACAAACAACTAGAACAGGAGCAGAATCAGAGAAATGACCCTGGCTGGTATAACTCACTGGACTGAGCATGGGCTCCAAACAAAAGGGTCACCAGTTTGATACCCAGTCAGGGCACATGCCTGGGTTGTGGGCCAGGTCCCCAGTGGGGGCCAGGTGAGAGGCAACCACACATTGATGTTTCTCTCTGTTTCTTTCTCCCTCCCTTCCCCTCTCTCTAGAAATAAGTAAATTAAAATCTTTAAAAATAAATAAATAAATAAAATGTTTTTAAAAAAGAATCAGAGAAATGGACATCACATGGAGGGTTTTCAGTGGGGAAGGGAAGGAGTAGAATGGGAGGGAAATGTACAGGGAATAAGAAGCATAATTGGTAGGAATAAAATAGATGGGGAGAGGTCATGAATGATATAGGAAACAGAGAAGTCAAAGAACTTATATGTACATGAACATGAACTAAGTGTGGAGAATGCTGGCATGTTGCAGGGTGGAGGGGGAATAAAGGGGGAAAATTGGGAAAACTGTAATAGCATAATCAATAAAATATACTTAAAAAAAGAAATGTCAAATGCTTCAGAAAATGCACAGCTATTCATGGTTAGATGCCAATCCAAAAATATGCAGCTAGAAATTTTTAGACCTTAATATTTAATGTGATTCCCAAAACAGAGCAATTTATCTCAAATTCTAAAGTCAAATCACTTGAAATATCAGTATTCAGATATGCTTAGAATTTTCTGACGGTCATTGTGTGTAATAAAAGAGGAAGAAGGAAAAGGTAAAGAAAGGGAAGGAAATGAGGAGAAGGATTATTGGCCCCAATACTACAGTAATTCTGAGTCACTAGCTGCTTCCTATCAGACACACTTATTCCAGTAAGCCCCAAATGAGAAAGCAGGCATTAAAGCTAAAGTTATTTCATTGCACCAATTCCCTTCAACAAATACTTTTTGAGCCAAGTGCGGCTGATTTAGCAGCATAGAGAAACTCAGCTTCTAAAAGGGCAAAGGGGAGTAAATAGACCACATGACACTGGCAAGTGCTGTGATGGAGGGACAAGGAGGAGAGCCTTTGAAACATCCTGGGGTGGGAAAGTCTCCTGAAGGAGAGGTTTCCTGAGCCAAACCTTTTAAAATGTGCTGATAGAAAGAAGGAGAGATGGGCACTAGTAAGCTTGATGAGAGAGGGGTGGTTCTTTCACGGCAGGGAAAATAACCCAAGCAATTGTTCAGAAGCTTGGTATGAGCAAAGACCTCCAAGGTCTATGATGCAGAGAGGTCTGCTGCAACATTTGTTGTGCTTCATGTTGAGGTGGGGAAGGAAAACACTTTCCTCAAGGTTCTTTAGGCTCATCCAATAATCAAATAAACATGAGGCAGATTAGCAAGGGAAAATAACCAAATCTAATACATACATATGGGAACCCGACATACCTGAGAGAGCCAGAGGCCCTACATGCACGAGAGGGTCAGTGATAGAAAGAATGACTGAGGTGTGTAAGACATTCTGAGCTACAGATGAGATAATGCACCTTGGGGTCTTCAATAGGTCGTTGCTGGATGATAAGAACAGATGTTTAGTAAATAAAAGTTTGCTTTACCATATAGATAGGTCAAAAAGAGATTACTTCTGATAATCTCTTATTATAGGCATGGCCCCTAATTCAAGGTTTTTTGTTTTCGTTTTCATTTTTGTTTTTGGTAGTTAAAGAAAGGGGCAGCAGTTTTTCTCCCAAGCCTGAAGCTAAAATTGCCTTTAACTCAAAACGATCCCCATAGCACGGAAGTACATCTTCTGGGTGCTTTGCTCTGAACCCTATCACTGACTGTGCCCTGTGTCCAACATCATGTACTAATTCATACAGAAAGGTTGAACTGTTTTGGGATTTCCCCCATTTAAACATGTAAAAAAGAAATTGCATTATTTTTCATTCTTCTCCCCTTCCTGTCCTCTCCTATGGAAGTCATCCTCCACTACTCCATATAATCAGTTTAAACAGATCTATAGAAGTAAACACATTCTTATACAAGGAATCTGTAAACTTCTATTATATGACCCTTAAAATCTGGAAGATATCTATTTTAGGCAACTACAATACCCATACTTGATCTGCTCCAACACTGCTTTTTAGAGTGAGAGACTACACAATGGCTTTATGTATCTTTCCTAGCAACTTGTATGTGGTAAACATCTTTATTTTGCTACTGTTTATCTGAGGATGTTTAGGTGCTTATACATTAACAATAGAATTCACAATCTTCCTAATTGTGATCTAAGTCTTTATATGTATATCAATTGTTTTGGAATGTGGTATTTCAGTCTGAGATTCTTAAAGTTCTGTGGAGTCATTTGTTTTGAAGTTGGACTCCTGTAAAGTAATGGATATCTATCCCTATCCAGTGAAACCTGTGGCAGAATTTTTAAATTACTAAATTGTGCATTTTGGGGGTGTAGTGGACATTTGTTGACTGCCTTTCTTCCATTTAGTTCATTCATCCCCCTTTCATAAGAGCACCCAGATCTTCATTTGATTATCTCTCAAGAAACCATGGCCCTGGTACATGGTCTACCACGTGTCTAGCTTTAGGAATGACCTTGATTATTGTAACCCAGTGAAGATGGTCTAATTCTCACTAGCAAAAGGCCACACTTAGTAAATTAATGCACGGTATTTCCGTAGGCAGAAGAATTGGGCATGTAACCCAATTTGTTCCAGTAAAACTCAAAGTTTTGGGGGGCTTATTAGGAAGAAAATCCCCTGCTATTCTAAGGGGGACATTCTCTCTCCTTCTGGTCTACATAGTCATACAATGTGAATGTAAGTCCGGGAACTACAGTAGGCACTTTGCCATTAGGAGGGGAGTTGACCTGAGAATGAAGCTTATATTCTGAGGAGGGCAGAACTGAAAGAATCAACACAGAGAAATAGAGCTAGTATCAAACCATGCCCAATGCCTATATTTAATGTTACTTACCACTTTTTATGAGCCTGTACATCTCAAAGAGAGTGTGTCTTACAGCTCTTCTCACTTTAATCCATTATTATTATACTGGCACCAACTTGGCTTATGGAAAAGAAGGCATATTCTATAATCATAATAGATTATGGTTAAGATTATATATTCTATAATCTTAGCATTTATGTGGGCCTGTGCCTCTGGGCAGTGGCTTCCACAAGAGTGTCTCACCTTTCTCCAGTGGAAAAGTGTTTTCCCACCCACTTCTCTATTCTTGTCTTTGTCACCAAACTATAACCTGAAAGCCCTGCCTCTTTTGACTGTGTCTCCAAATCCCTCCCCCAACTTCCTTCAGTGAGAAACAGAAAGGTGGAGGGAGCTGGAAATCGTCCCTCATTGATTAGGTGGGGATGGAAGAATTTCAAGCTCACCTCCTTGCCCAGCTCCCTAGTTCAGAGCAGAGCAGCTCATGACTTTACCCAACTAGTGGCCTCTTAACTCCAGTTCAGGTTTCTCTGGAGCTGTGTTCCCAGGTAAAGAGTTATTTGGGAGAGATGATGCCAGAATGAAAAAAATGTTGATGGGGATTCTGATTCAGGCTATGACCACTCAAGCTTCTTCCTTCAAGAGATCCTTCTTGTAATGTTGGAGGTTTCGTAGCTGCTGAGGAGTTTTATGTGCAAGGCTGGAGAATACACATTACATGGATGTTTTAAGAAATCCCTCTACCTTCTGGGACACCAATTAGGAATCAGAAGAAAGGTGGGTTCTACTGCTTGGACACGTCACTTGATGCCTGAAGCTCTTCGTGCTCTACTCAGTTAATGCTCAGTAAGCACTTGCTGAGAAAGCGATGAGCTTAGTAGTTAATTAACAATTACTCATAAACCGAAGTTAGTTATTTACTGGTTCTGATCACAAAAAGTTAAAATGTAGATTGCAGCATGACTGAGCCTGAATACATAAATTGGGTAAAAATCTATAAAATGTAAATGATATCCATAAATTCTTGCCATGTAAAATTCCTGCCCAGAAGGCATCTGGTTTATGGTGAATGAGCTATGTGACCTCTAGTATTTTAGCTCAGAATATTGCCTGATGTGAAACATGTCTCTTGGGCTACGTATTCACAACACATGTGGCCCTGCTCTGGCCACAAAATGACAAGAGTAGAGTGTGTTTAAAATGGTAGTGCTATGCATAAATGACCGTGGACAAAGACAATGGGGCAGGGGAGTGGGAAGGGTTGAATGTGGGAGGTGGGGAGTAGGTAGGGCAGGGGAGAGTAATGGGGGGAAAATGGGGACAGCTGTAACTGAACAACAATAAAAAAATAAACAAGTGTTTTCTCATGACACTAAACAATACAAATGTGTTCTCAATTTTCATGCCTTTCAGATGTTTCAAATTTCTGGTGTTTCTGCCTGGAGATACTGCATACGCCACAGCTGTCCTCTGACAGCCCTGTGGTGCTGAGCTGTCACATGTATGACCACCAGTTCAGAACACATAGAGGAGATTTGGGGTTTCCTGTTGGGCTACAAAATAAATATTTATATTAATTTCTATATCCTTGAAAATGTCTCACATTTCTAAATCTCTATTTATCAAGTACAATGTCTCAGTGATCTACCTCTGTGGCACTGTTTTGCCTGGCAGAGGGTACTAGTAACCTCATGCAATACCCTGTGTTCCCCATTTGACTCAGAAGCTAGGTCACAGAACAGGCTCCTGAATGCTTTGTTTTCACCTGTGATGCTGAGATCATGAATTTACAAGATGTCTGGCTGGAGAAAGTGTGCTTATGTTTGGCTGGGGAACCTATAGTGCATTGTAAATGCCTGTATCCCCACTGCACTGGGGATAGGGATGATCCTGCAAGCAGGGACAGTGCTGTGCCCACAGTTGTAAACCTAGCTCTTAGAACACAGAAGCATACTGTGTCTACAAGACAGCATATAGAAGATGCTCATAAATATTTGTCAAACTAAAGAGTAAAAACAGTGTCCTAGTTACTACCAATCCTAAGAAAAAAAGATCTTCAACCAAGGGTGGGGACTTTGGCAGGACTGCAAGGTTACCAGAGGAAGGGTAAGACTGAACCCTCACACTGGACACTGGGTAGGGATGAGATCCTATGGTTGGAGGGTATGTGGAAGATTTCAAAAAAGGTAAAGAATGGATTTCTATTCTCCATTTTTAAGAAACAAACAAAAAGTGATGATGGTTGTGGTTGGGGATAGGAGAATGAAATGCTGAGAATCCACTTCACCATTGGCTTCTTTGTGACATTTAGATAACTCATAAGCCCTCTCTCTCTTCCTCTTTCCTCAACCTTCCACCTTCTCCAGTCCACAAGGCTGACTGCTGCTCCACACTATTTTGCCAATGATTGCTACCCTTGTTCATAGTCCTTCAGCTAGCTCTCTTCCAAGACAATCTAAATTAATTTTGCAAATAAGATTTCACAAGGCACTGCATAATATGCTTCAATGGGATCAAAACATATTATATTTACTGTATATCAAATTAGCAAATTAGCTTTTGCACAGATTAGAAGTTACTGTTTTGCACAGATTAGAAATATGCATTTCATTACTTTCCTCTCCCTTTTTTCCAACTATAAAAGCTGCCTGAATAATCTGTCTTGAATAATACAACATCTTCTCATGTTACAGCTCAGTAGAATTTTTTTCAGACACATACCACATGGGTAATACTGAACTATGCAATTGTACAGAAGTTCATTAAAGGCAAACTTTTAGAAAAAAAAGTCAGAAAGGAAAATCGTATCTTATGAAATACACATGTAGAGTTCTGGCTCAAAATCTAGGAAGAAAAAAATGAATCTTAGGCTTATGAGAAAATTTTGCAGAAATCATTTGACATTTATGACAGCCTCATGCCTATGAAAAAACCGATGTCTTAGGCTGGTTCAAGTAAAATAATTTTAGCACCTGAAGCTAGAATGTGAGCTACAAAGGCATGCAATCATACACAAAGGAGCTGGTGCTTGCTGTTAGGCATGCTAAAATGTCCTCCCCGCAGCGGACAGAAAATAAGCTTCAGAGAGAAGTCAGCCTCCATTCCTGAGATGCCCATAGTCACTTTGTTCTGTGAGAGCATTTGTGGAACTTGTGAACATGGGAAATGAGGGCAGCGTGTTGATCTTGGGTTGTGATATCACTGTGATTTTTGCACAATCCTAGTTAGCCATTGCTCTAACTTAGCAAATAGACGTGCTGTGGCTTCTAGGTAAGGGCGGAAACATTTCTGAGTACTGGCCTTAAATGACTCACTTGTAACCTAGAAAAAAAAGGTGGGTTATGAAAAGCAGATGGAATGAGACATAATAATATTTCTCCTAGTTCTTTTTTTGTACAGGTGTCTGCTAATATGCCAAACATCGACACAGCTGCTTCTGTTGGCACTCTGCATGGTTTAGAGCTAAGTGTTAATAGGGAGTAGGATGGTACTAGAAAACATTTTTACGCATTTGATCTCTTCAGATTGTGAAAGGTGCTTATCCTCAACCTACTGATGCAAGATGTGTCTAAATAACATAGCTGGTTGCAGAACAAGGAGGTTTGACTCCCAAATGAAACATTGTTCAGGGTATCAGGGGGTTGTGTGGTAAGGAGTATTCAGGAAGAAAAAAAATTACTTTACCCTTCTAGGTTGTCTTGGCTAGTCTAAGAATTAAATTGACATTTGGCAGATTAACAGGAGAAAATAATCAAATTTAAATATGTACATTGGTACATAATGGGGTTCCATAAGAATATGGGACCCAAGAGCAAGGTGGGCAGGTGATGCTTATATGCCACCTTGAGCTAAAGAAAAGAGGGTGGTGGTTTGGGACTTGAAATGAAAGGCCATTTGCATGGAGATGGAAAGACAAATGTTTGGCCACGTAGAGACAATGGGTCACAGAGTGGACACTGATCTCTAGCCCCTGCCACACCTAACTCATGTTATACTTTAGTTATCTCTGATGATAGCTCCCTTCCTGCAATAAGCCTTCTATCTAAATTCTTTTAGGCAGTAAGTGGGAAGGTCAAAGATTCTTCCCTAGTCTTTTGTTTCTTAAAAATAGAATAATCATCATGCCAGAAAGGGGCATTATGTGGTGGCAAATTTTGCTTCCCTACTGAAGGAAAAAGTTTCCTACACTCCACCCTTCTTCTTTTTCATTTTAACAAATCTTGGCTTCATTTTCTAGCTATGAGAACCTAGGCAAGTTACTTAAAATTTATGAGCCTCAATTTCCAATTTGGAAATGAGAATAACTTCCATCAACCAATGGTCATTGGCACCAATTTAACGCCAACACGAATCCCTAATTTGGGTTGTGGTGAAGGAGGAAACTTTATTTGGTGCAAACAGTTCAACAGTGACACAGCCCAGCTGTGAAAACAGCACTGCTCCGGAACAGTTCAATCGTGATGCAGCGAGGCTGTAAAAACAGTACAACTGCGAGGCTCAGGCCCTGGGTCTGCTCTGCTGAGAGAGGACCTCATGTTTCAGCTCTGGCCTGGAACACACAGTCTTTCTTCAGTTTCCTGTGGAAAGTGGGCTCCCTGAGTCACAAGAGAGCAAGCTTATATAAAGGGAAGTCCCCGCCCCTGGTCCCTGAGCGGTCCATCCTCAAGTAAATGAGGACTCCAAATCATTACAGTTTGATTGGTCCAAAGGCACATCCTGACTGATCAGAACAGAGCCACTCTGATTGGTGGAGTCTGTGCAGCTCTGATTGGATGGGGAAAGCTTCAGTCCCATTGGTTGAAAGAGAACTCCAGAACTCCTTCATAAGGCCTGGCTCAGACGGCAGAAACACAGTGCAGAGGCAGGCAGTTTAGCACGGAACCTCCTTCTGGAAGTGTAGTTTGCGTGTGAGGCCCCTGTGTAGGAGCAGCTGCTGGGATCTGGTGTTTTGTTTTGTTTTGCCCAGTTAGCCACTGGGAGCCCTTCTTAGTAGGTGTCTTTTTTTTTTTTTTTTCTTTTCAGAGTTCACACTTACCTTTCCAGATTGTTGGCACATTTGGTAGATGCTTAGGAAATAATTGTTGCCTTTCTCTCATACTAATCATTGTCACTACCAAACAATAAGCTCTTGAGAACACTATGTGGTGTATATGGAAAAGGTGGCTGCTGATTGTTCTGTTAAGTGCTTCTGTAGCAGGACATTAACTGTTCCTCATGTGGCTTAGGGATGCAGCAATGATTATTGTCCCTAACAAGAAAATTAGCACTTAACTCCTGTAAGATGAGAGCTTCCTAAGTGGATGTTACACACAAACATGTCACTATTCCCAGGAAATCTGTGTAACTCACTCTCAGTACCCCTCTTTGAAGTTACATAAACTTCAGACAAGAGAATTCTGGGTGGATGTCTTGGAATCTATCATCCTGCGCATTCTAGGCACTCTTGAGGTACTCAGGAAGGAGCCTTCCCACCCACCCAGCCAAGCTATAACTAATAATAATGGAAACATAAACACATCATTGTAGAATTTTCTCTTTTAAATGTGAGAATAGAAAGAGAAAATAATAATTACTACCTCTATTTTCTCTCCTTTTTGGTTTAATGTTCACATGCCTCTGTTAGAAAAATTCTAGAAGTAATTAGACTCAGTGCTGGTACCTCTGACCATAGGTAAAATCTATCAATGTTACCCAATAGAATTTTCTGCAATGATGAAGTGTTCTCATATCTGCTGTCCAATATGTTAGCTACTAGCCACATGTAGCTATTGATGACTTGAAATGTAGTTAGTTAAACTAAAGAGCTGAGTTTTGAATTTTATTTAAAGCTTAAATTGAAATAGCCACGTAGCTGGTATCTCTTGAGCAGTACAGGTATGTGCTGTAGATTGGTTTTGTCTTGGTGAATGAAATCCTAATGCAAAGAAAGACTGGCATTAGGAGGAAATCCGTCTATTGTTTCTACTTCTATCTGTTAAATCGGTCTGGCCCTCAAGGATTTACAAACAAAATGGAATTATTATTAAACGTGACAACTGTCACATTTCTAAGCAGCAACGTTCCAAACAGGATTACATCACAGTGCCACTTTTGCAAGATTTGACATCAATATTTCAAAACCCAAGTTATTAGAATTGCTTGATTATAGCCACTTCTATATGAGAATGTTTTCCAATAGAATTTGTATTCAAGTCATTGTGCCAAGGGGCTTAGTTGAAGAGATGTTTATACAATATATCCTTACCCTTCTTCCTTTCCTCGACACACCAAAACTGCCACTGTCCTTTCCTAAACCATAACGCACTGTCTTACTATGTTTTTAAGCTGCTATACATATAGAGTACTTACTAGGTCAAGCACTATTTCAGGACAAAATGTCTTGCCTGCCCATCTTCATATTGCACAAGAGAACATACAAAAGTGCACTGAAATTTTTACTGATATGTAAAATTGATTTGTGAGCTGAAGTATTAGATTTTCTCATGTAATGCAGATGTGGAACAAGGTATAACCTGGCAGGAACAGGATATTAGCAATGTGGCACTGTATCAGACTGGTACCAAGGAAAGATGGGCTCTATCTGTAGCATGCAAAAATATATAAATATTATATATATTTATATATAATATATATGTTATATATATAAATATGTATAAATATAAATAAAATAGAGCATGCTCGGGGCAGTCAATAATTGTCCTCAGTTACATGGTGCTAAACGGCCGATTAGTGACTGGTAGGTTTACTATAGATGCTGTTGTAAGAGACGCTTCTGTACTGTTGCATTGTTTTGGTTATTTGTGCTACTTGTATTTTTTTGGAGCACTTCAATATTCTATTCTCTTGAGCATACCCATCAAAGTCCTAGGTGGGTATTATATTTAAGAATGTGTGTGCAAAAAAGAGCATGCAGGCCATTATTATATAATATCTGTATTCTCTCCCCAAAGAGTTATTCTGTGTCATTCCGAGCTGAATCCATTCTTTTTATCCTTCCTTGCAAAAAACCCATCCTCAACTACCCCTTGTTTATCCCCAGAACTGTACCTCTCATCTCTCCCTCCAGAATAAGTCAGCCAGCAGCTGGGCCAGTAATCAATTCCTCATTCAATCCTGAGGAAAAAGGTATACTGGAGGCCCCCTTGGTAGAAATCAAAGGAACTCTGTATCCCCATCATAACTCTTACCAGAACAGAATGAGCCAGTGCGTCTGGGAGCACCATTTCCCTATAAAGATACATGAGCCAAAAAAGCTTCAAAGGGAGCTTCGAATCTCTGTAGACATTAAGATAACTGTGCATATTAGCCTGTAATAGGAAAGGGAGGAGCAAAGGCTGCAGGATTACCATGCCCATGTAGACTCCCCCTGGTGGCCTCCTTCCCCACATAGGAGGGGAAACTGTCTTCATAGAACTACATAGAAAGAGTGCAAGCAGTACTTGTCAGGCATGGGATTGGGGGGTTTGAAGACAACAAAGTTCAAGGGGCCACTCTTTTGGATTCTCATTTTTTTCTAGTTATTAAATTATTATCTCTTCCTGGCTCACCCTTGAATATTTTGTTTCAGGATGCAGGAGCTGGGACTTAGAAAACCATTTCTTCGTCGTCAGCGGGTCCCTTAGGCTCTGCCAGTAGGGGGCGCTAGAGGACGGCTGATCTGCTGGAGAAGGGAGAAACGCAAGCAGTTTCCCTTTGCTCCCTGTGGGTTTCCTGTAGCCTTCTTAACTATCAGCGTCACCTCAGCAATGGTCTTCAGCCCAGCAGCTGATGAGTCAGTTTTGGGTTTTCCAACATATGCTTCATTGTGTCTCGCCCTGGCCTAGAGGCAATAGCACCAAGCAAGCTATGCTCTCTTTTCTTGGAGACCTGGGACTGAAATCCACAGGGCCTCCCTCCAGAGTTCAAAATGGAAATAATCCCAACCTTTTATCTCTATGTTCCTTCGGCCCCAGCAATCATAGCTGCTTCCTTCAGTTACCGTAGTCTGAGTTTTGCATTTACCCATTTAGTTACCTCCTTACAACTTTGTATCTAGTTAACCATTCTTAATATTTAATTCTCTCTGATCAAGTAACGGGTGTAGTTTCTGTCTCCTGACTGACACATTCATGAAATGGCCATTTCAATCAATTTGTAGACACAGAGGCACCAAAAGTTAATGACTCCTTTTGTAGAGTGGCAAACTGGGAGGTCTGGCTGTACCTCATGATGGCTGCGTGTCACCAGGTGGTGGCAGTTGCTGAAGAATTCCACTGTAAAATTCAGTCACGTGAAGAAGTCACATGAAAGTGTCCCAAGTCGTATGATATTTGGATGGTCTGTTTCTCCGTCTGTCTTCCAGATCGCAAGCTCCGTGAGGGGAGTAATAACACTGTCTATCTATTCTAGGCTTTACCCTAGTATTTATTTATATTTCCTGAATGAATGAATGAATGAATGAATGAAAAATTAAACAGTAAAATTTTAGGTGACAACAAATTTAACAACATGGCCAAGGCTCTTTCTCTAAAGTAAAAGTCTGAAAATCAGGCTAAGTAAAAAATTAAATACTTAGTGCAGTTTTAGATTATTTAAATGGGAAATAATCAGTTTAAATATGTAAAGGTAGATACTCCATATTCTCTTTTTGTGTCTTCAAAACGTCTGCCTCCTGTGTTTCCAGACAAGCCTGTCAGCTGTGTGGAGCCTGAGTGCTGGGAGCATCATTAATTACCTTAAAACGTCATTCAACTGTGGCAGTCTTGGCAATCTTATTATCTCAGAGGGACAAGGAGCAAAGATTAGTTGTTTTATCACTTAAGTAATGAGAATTTTACACTTCTCTAAAGAGATTTATGGGAGTAATTAGTCTAAGCAGGAGTTTTTAGAATGTTATTAGGTATAGTAATTAACCCTAGTGGGGTGAATTACTAACAACTTAACAATCATTGAGGATGGCATGAAATTTCAGTTTTAGGCATTTGTAAATACATATAACTGTGTATTATAATAATTGTTTAATCAAACATTAGATTTAATTATAAAATTATCAATATAAAAATGAGAGGTCAGCAAATTTTATACATTTAATCAATACTTTATTTTCCCATGTTGGAATGCAATTACTTGGCAAAGAAACTGGAGGGCAGTATGATATCTGGGCAGAGTGACAGTCTTAGATTTAGACCCTAGCTCCACCTTTTACAGACTCTATGAGTCTTGGTAAGTCATTTAACCATCTAACACCTTGGATTTCTTCAGCTGCAAAACAAGGAGCAGAACTAGCCACTGAAGGACCTTTCCAGCCCTGGCCATCCATAACTACAGAAGACACAGACATGCTTAAGTCAGGCACCAATAGTTAGTACCTAGGCCATCCAGGTTATGAACTGAGCTCTTGATCCTTAAAGAGAATGTAAAATTAGGATTTAAGTGCTTGCTATGTGCTACAACTTTTTATAACCATGATCTTATTTATACTCCTTCAAGTAAGAATTATATCCCCATTATATAGATGAGGATAGTCAAGAAATTCGAGGAACTTGCAGAGTAGGTGAAAGTTTGAATCAAATCAAATATGTTCAAATATCAGTTCCATTACTTTCCAGGTGGCATCTGTGAATAGGGATAATCATGTTTTTACCTTACGATCCTTGGAAAAAAATTAGATCATGCATATGAAGTTCTTAATAAAATATCTGCACAAAGTACACATTCCATAAATATTAACTATCACTGTGATGATTTTTAATAACTATGTCAGTCAAGTTTTGATCCCATGTCATTTTGGTAATATTGAATAAAACCCATGAAGATTTAATTATATAATCTTGATAAACTATGAGAACTTGGAAAAAAATTGTTTCTTAATTACTATGCATCTCTTTTCTCTCCTATTTGAAAGTATAACTAATAGATTAATATATTAACAGACATTGATTTTATTGTCAGTTATAAAACACAAACAAAAATCTCTATGTTACTTCATATTTCATTAAATCAGATTCTATAAATGGCAAAATAAGGTTAGCACTTTAAACGGCACTTTTAAACAAATTAATCTGAACCTAAAACAACTAAAATTTAATTTTTGTTCTTTGGTTTAATTTAACAAGGCCCTAAGTAACACTATAGCAATTACAGGACTTAACCAATTGGTAGGGGAGTGGTAGGCATGTGTCATCACTCGTAACCAATGCCCAAGTAATTTGCCTTAGTCTTTCTTATTTTAGAGGCTTTTTTCTGAGCCACAAAATACAGAAAATTATTGTCGTACTTATTTTCTCCATCTTCCCCAAAGTGGTACATAATTAGTACTTCAGAAGATTTTATTTATCATATTTTCCCAAAACGGAAAATATATCCCTGCCCACATGCTTCTCTTACAACATGACTTTGATATTTCTCCATTAAGAGACAGGATCGACATTCTTTCCTCTTTAATCTGAGCAGGTCTATGTCTACCGCAGAAATGATGCTATGTGACTTCCAAGGCTAGGTCATGAAAACGTTTTCAGCCTTCTCCAACTTGCTTCCTGGTCCTCACAGAAGCTTGTCCTTAGAACTCACTGTGCTGTGAGGAAGCAAAGCAGCCATAAAAAGGTCGTGTGTAGGTAGGTATCCAACAACAGTCCCACCTGAGATCCCAGCTGAGATCCCTGCTGAAATCCCAGGCAACAGCCAATGCTGAGTGTCAGACCTGTGAGGCCTTAAGGAGAGGCGTCCAACCTTTGGCCTCCAACCTTTGGCCTCCAACCTTTGAGCCAGTCCAGCTGACTCTGAGAGGGACAGGCACAAGTTGTTTTTAATGAGCACAACACAAATACAGATTTGTGAATGAAATACATGTACTTGTTTTAAGTTACTAAGTTTTTGAGTGGCCTATTATGTAGTGACGATAATCATAATAACCATCATTCAAGATTCATTGTATTATATACCATTGGTACCTTAAAGCAGTAAAGCTCATTTTTAATTCAAAATCAGTTAAGTACGCATTAAACAAATGATGATTCTAATTAAATGCTTTCTTTTTTTTCTGCAGTAGTCTTATTCTTCATATAGAAGGAAAAGAATTCTCTTCTACCCTTCTATGTTCTGGCTGATCTAGTGATCAAATTGACATGAGACAAATTAATAGGTAAAAATCACCATATTTATTACATACATACCAGATTCTGTAAGAATATGAAACTTAGAACAAATCAGGCAGTTGACTCTTAAATGCTATCTTGATCTAAGAAAGGAAGGTAGTGGTTTGGGCCTTCAAAAGGCAGGAAAGCAATTCACATGAAGACAGAAGAACAAATGTTTGGTAAACAGATATTTACTGGACCATTTTTAACAATGGGACACAGAGAGGACTTTGACCGAACTGGCTTTGCCAGGTTCCTCCCTATGTATCACTCATTAGTTCATATTAAGCTATATTTATTTACGATTATACCCCCATTAGGCAGCTAGGCAGAAGGTCAAAGGTTCTTTCTGAGTCTTTTCTTTCTTAAAAATAACCAACATAAAATAATCAATATCCCCAAAAAAGACATATTTGGGAGGTAACAAAATATGTTTCCCCTCCATATTCATATATCTATAGGTATAAAGGTATAAACTAATACTGTGAGAGGAAAAGAAATTATGAGATTGATTTTAAGTTAAAAACTTCAGAAGAAAGCAGATTTTTAAAAATATCAGTTTCAGCATTTTGTGATCTTATAAAACAAATAGACTGTTGTAATGCATACAAGCCACTGGGAATATATAAAGCACCTCAAAAGATTTAGTTGACCCCTGATGTGGATGGAGGCTGATAAGAAATGCACTCTGTAGCTATGTGATACGATCTCCTTTTTGAATACTGTGCTGTCAATTTCCAACAAATTAACCTGTAACCCTCTTTCAGGTACTTCCATTTATTCGTTATTCCTGTTCTCACTATAGAAATAGCTTTAAAAGAGATCTTTTTCTGTTTTTATTCCTTTCCATTTTAATTAGTGTTAATCCTGGGCAAATT
The DNA here is from genome assembly GCA_004024845.1 of Tonatia bakeri. Lineage (NCBI taxonomy): Eukaryota > Metazoa > Chordata > Mammalia > Chiroptera > Phyllostomidae > Tonatia > Tonatia bakeri. Next base: position 22,168 of record PVIA01010820.1, on the reverse strand, counting down.
TTTCAACCCTCTCCAATGCCCATACGCCATTTTGGTCCACGTCGTCCTGAGTGGTGCTGTCTTTCATATTGCAGCACCTCTTACAAGTCCTACAATTGTGCTATTTCCCGGGACTGCTCATACCTGTCCAAAATATTTAACCTTGGTCAGCCTTCTAAGTTCTACTGTCAATATTTCAGAACACTCCCTTGCAGTATCTGGAATTTTACAAATGGTTGAGCTTCAGGGAGATTTAAAGACCCATAAGGAAGTTATTTTGCTCTCAGAATGGGCTGTAACTATGAATTATACAGTTAGTTTTCCTTTTATTGTTTACCCTTTAACTATGTTAATGGTATCTAACAATCACCTGACCCACATCCTCCTACTTCCTTTCTGATGCCAATCACACACATCAATAACCAATTATGATATTTTCTGCTACACCCTGACTTTCCCTAAGCACCCTTCATTATAATATTGCACACAATATTGACTTTAAATGCTTGTCAGAAGATATTAATACATAATTCCATCTATACACGATTGCCCGGTATCAATCAAGACCTCTTAACTCCATGCTTTGCATGACTTTAATTTTGATAGAGTTACATAGTAATGGAAGATTTGTCCTGGGACCAAATAGCATTTGATGAAATGTATAAAGTTTCTAAAAGCTACACATGGATTATAAATGTAACAACGTGAGCAGGTCACCTTAATTTGGTTGATTTGCATGTCCATGGCAGATGACAAAGTTCCTAAGGCACTGAGTTCTTTCTCTTTTTAGTTGTCCAAATCGACAATGCACTTCTTGAGACAGGACCCACGCAGCCATGACCAACTAACTGCCTGGAAAGAGAAGAGAAAAAGAAGCATATTTGTCAACTCAAACATGCAGTAACTTAACAAGCCCTTTGTTCTTCTGAGATGAGAACATTGTTCCAAGTTTTTGCATTTTTAGTCAAGGTGTTCTCTTGTTGTTACCAGTTTTTAAGTTGTGATGGGCTTCCCAGGGTTCCCAGCACTCATTCACAACTGAGTGTTATTCTTCCATAATTTTTTGCAAGTAAAATAGGTGTAACTCCTTCCATATGTAAAAACAGGCTGGGCTCTGACAAGTTAATGCCAACCAAGGAGCCTGTTACGTAGCACTTAGATTTTCTTTGGTGTCCTTTATTGCTAGGTGATGATCTTGTGCAATGCATTGTAACCAGAAAGAGGAAGAAAGCCAATTATGATATTAGAAAGAAAAGAAAAACATCATATATTACCAACTGAGCATTTGTTTGCCTCTTCAAGGGCACGGTGAAAAGGTTTGAGTTGTAGAACCATCATATACTAGTGCTTCTCCATCAAGAAAAATTTCAATTTTGGAATGACATAGACAATTCAATAAAAATAGTAAAATTGTTGGTGTTTCTTTTCAATAACTTGTTTTACTTTTCCCATTGTTGTTGGGTTTTTTTTCCCTTTCCCTACATGATCACACTTCTACTAGTAGTATCTATTAAGGCTCAAGGTGGAGTCCTATCAAAAAAATAAACAGGTAAAGTAAAGAAGAAAAAAATCGACAGTTAATTTCTGTAACTTACAAGCCAGTAAAATAACATTGTCATCCACATTTTGGAGTAGCTTAAGAAACTACAGAGGGGGAAGAAGGGTTTTCAGGAACCACTATAAAGGACACATGGACAAAACCAAGGGGGAGGGTGGAAGCAAGGGAGGGAGGTGGGTTTGGCGGGTTGGGGGGAGTGGTGGGGAGAAAATGCAGACAACTGTAATTGAACAAAAATAAAGTAATTTATGAAACAAACAAGCAAAAAGAGCCAAATTGGTAAATAAAATGGAGATGTGATGGAAACTACCACCTTGCATCTTTTAGAACAGGGCCATTAAACCACAACCTGCAGATCAAATACAGATAGCTCTCTGATTTTATAAATAAAGCTTTATTAGAAAAAAAAACTATGGTTAGAATCCTCTAACATCTTATTAAAACCCTGGATGAGAACAGAGTGCAATGATGGTTAGGGAAGTTTATTGGTATGAAGAGAAAAAAATGTGTTCTGAACCTTGATTCTGATCATTTCTGATTTGCAGTCTTACTTAAATATGCTTGAAGGAAAATTACTTGAAGCAAAAATTCCATATTACTACGGGATTTTTCTCCCTCTCCATGACTTTGTTTATGTTACATATGCCTTTATTTTTAATAAATTTTACTAAACAGAACATTCTTATAAAGATTATCTAAAATGTAATTTACAATTCCTTCTAAGAGAGCTCGTTGTCCTTAGTGATTTTCAATAGACAGATTTGTAATTCTTTCCAGTAGGCATGTGTGTAGCTGCTTCTAGTTTCAGGATGTTTCAGGTCAAGTGAAATTGCCCAGCGTTCCATATACCCAATGTCTAAAGTTCTCCACAGAGAGAAAGAGAACTTATAAAGTGAGCATCATCAGGAGTTGACATATTATCACCCAGAGACACTGGGCTCTGAATTATTGATTATGACCAGACCTTTTAGAAGCCACAGGTATGATGTGAATTAGAAAGGCCATTCCAAGAGTAAAACAATAACATTTCTCTAAGATACCTCTTGCATAGACACCAGCTCTTTCAATCACAAAGTAAGCAGTTTCATCTGCCCTAATTAATTTGAGAACAAAAGGTAGATGGCACATACCAAATGGTAATAGTCTGAACAAATTCAGCAGCTGCCTTTGTTTACAAGCTGTGTATACAGAGTCAGATGGAAAGATTTTTAAAAGAACAGTAAATGGCAATCAACATGGATAATGAACTGGATTAATGTAGCAATTAAAGTTTATTAAAATGAAATATTATCCTTAGACAGAACCTGACAATGATGTAAAAGCTGAGGATCTGCTTTCAAAAATTGAGGTTTAGCAAAGGAAATTTAAATTCCCAGAAGGTTATAAGGTCCCTTGTGAATATGAATGGCCATACTGTGACAGTTGAGGTTTGAGAAGTAATCTTAGAAGAGTGAAGGATTGTGAGCAAAGATAATTAAATATTTCTCATCTGGGATGTAGGTGTACCTTAGAGAAAGGTCGCAGGGTTTTCTGCTGATAAGAGTCTCCTGAGGGATAATGCTTTGTTCTTATTTTATCATGACCAAGAAACTTGTAAATTATAAATGCTTCACCCAAAATGCAAAAAGTAGATGGAGGTGGGAGTGTAACAGGAAAGGAGATGGTACATCAATTATTTTACAAATGTAAAATGAGGCATTTAGGTGTTGAGAGAGGATTGCAGCAAATGAATAAACCTATTCTTAGGAGGTAGTTGAAATGATAAGATTTTATCAAATCCCATCATGCAGATTATACCCAAGGCAAAGTGGAACTTGGCCCTTGAATTTTTCTAATACTCCTTTGTAATATTGGGGATGGGAGGAAGTTATGAAACTGGAAAAGTTGGTGTTCATGCTGCCTGTCACTACCAGAACCAATAAGCAGAGACAGGGATTAAATCTTTACGGGCACTTTATTCAGATGGCTGGTGATCTGAGAAGACACTGGGTTTGTACCCTAGGAGACCATCTTATGTTCCATTTCAAACTGACCCTTTTTTTCTTCCATTAATTTTATTTTAATCATTGTTCAAGTAGTTTTCTGTCCTTTACTCCCATCCCAGCCTACCCTTCCATCCCTCCCCACCTCCCTCCCATTTCTACCCCCACTAGTTTTTGTCCATGTGTCCTTTATATTTGTTCCTGTAAACCCTTCCCATTTTCTCTTGAAATTCCCCAGAAATTCCCTTCCCTCTCCCCTCTGGTCATTGTCAGCCTGTTCTCTATTTCAATGTCTTTGCTTATATTTTACTTCTTTGTTTGTTTAGTTGTTTAGGATCCTGTTAAAGGTGAGATCATATGGTATTTGTTTTTCACTGCCTGGCTTATTTCACTTAGCATAATGCTTTCCAGTTGCATCCATGCTGTTGCAAAGGGTAGGAGCTCTTTCTCTCTGCTGCATAGAATTCCACTGTGTAAATGTACCATAGTTTTTTATCCATTCATTTACTGATGGGCACCTAGGTTGCTTCCAGCACTTGGCTATTGTAAATTGTGCTGCTATGATCATTGGGGTGCAAAGGTTCTTTTGGATTGGTGTTTCAGGGTTCTTAGGATATACCGACCCTTTTTATAAGGAGAAGAAAAGTGTAGGTAAGAGTTTTGAAATTTGGGGAAAAGGTTTTTCAGATAAAAGGCTGCAGCATTCTTTTATCTGTTTAAGTGATTCTTTATCTGTGTTCTGGGTGGTGGACGGCTCACCCTGGAGGACAAAGGTGGAACTGCTGTGACCTCCTGGAGTCAGGGTGGGTCAGTTCCTGAAACAATAGCTTTTTACATGCATCAATTACTAAGCTTATTGACTATTGCCTAAAACTAAAATTTTCCAACTCTTGAGCCCCTCATCAGCTTTTCAGAGAGAATAGGCATCTAAAGTTCCCCAAATTATACTATTACAGTTTGTTAGAGTTTTAGCGTAAGGTTTTCCTTTCTGCTAGGTCTTTTATTATTATATTTGGTTTGTTATCAGAGGTATGCAAACATGAAGTACTTTTATTTTTCTTTAATCACTGTCCCCACAGGTGCTGTGCTGAATCCCTTTTCCTGGTGTGGTGAGAGATAAAATATCTTATGCAGAAAACATCGACTTTTAAGTTATTTTATGTGCAGTTTAAACTTCCATGGATTGAAACCCTCCCCCACGTAACCAGACTCAGTTCTCCAGGATTCCAACCTGGTAAAAAGGTGTGGTCTGGTTTTGTCTTTTTGTTTTGTTTGGTTTGGTTTATCTTTTGATTCCTCCTTCCCCACTTTTACTTTGAAGTGGAGGGAAGATTTTAATCTGCTCTTGTAACTCCTCTTTCATCCCCTTCACAGGGTTTTGGAAGTTCTCAACTCCAGCTGCTTATTAACATAACCAGAGTCCTTTTAAAAAATAACTATCCCAGGATCCTCCTCAGTCTCATACAAAATTTTAAAGGTAGAAGAAAAAAGGCAGGTGTTCATTATTTCAAAAGCTACTGGTATTGTCCTCTATGTTAGTTTTGACTGGTTTTCATGGCAGCATTGACTGACCATTGATATGCTTTAAGTGGCAGGCACCCAAATGGCATGGTGGAGGACAAAGTGTATGTGGAGTCTTCAGCTGACCACCCCATTATACAAAGAAAAGTGGAACATTTGGCCCCAGCCTGGCCTCTGCAAAGCTCCTTAATTTCCTCTCCTGACACCACTGGAGTTTAATCATTGTCCTTTTGTTGCTGGGCTCTCCTTGCCCCAAGACCACCTCTCTTGGACGGTAAAATGGCTCTTTATCAGCTATAGTCTGTCATGTCTAACTGAGCTGTAAGACACTCTAACGTCCTGAATACACCCAAAGTGTTGAGTGGATAAGCAGATAGCCCCACTACTGCCCTTGGTCCTCACTGTGCCAACTTCCTTTGAATGCTTTTCCTCTGCTCAAATAGCAACAGGGTGCATTTCAACATAGCCTCTGTATAAGCAGATTACCCAGTGATGGGACACCCTGCTCTGCTGTCTGGGGTATCCCAATATTTACAACTGATGTAGCCAATGCCATCTTCAGTTGGCAGGAGGTGAAGTGGGGAGTTCTTAATGTTCCAACTCTAAAGCTCAAGATCTTTCCACTAGGCAATAATGGAGGTAAAAGGAAAATTAGGACACTGAACACAGATGTGAGACGGTGGGAATGCTTAGGATAGCAATGCCATGCCAGAAGCTACTTCCAGATAGAGTCTTCCCTTGATACAGTCAGAAGGACTTGGCGTTTCTCTAACATTTGACTTGTGCAATTTCTCTTGGCAGTGTTTTTCAACAACAGAAACAATAACAAATTTAGGCATAAGAGAAAACTAGAAACAAAAATCACTGCTTATACAATTACAGAATACTTGATAAAGTGAGAAAGAGCATAGTTCCCTTCTCAGATGTACAGGTGGTATAATGGGTTTGTCCTTTGGGGGGAATTTAATAGGTATAATAATTTTTAAAGCTTCACAAAGCAATTATTTATAATGCCATGGTGGCAGATTTAAGATAGAAGAATATTTTAATAAGTTGATTTCTAGAAGTTTCAATGACACTGATAGAAAAATCTACCTGTGCTGTTTAGCACTACATCCTAAAATGTATCCTAATATACAGACCTGAAAAGGACTTCCAACCAACATCTCTCCTCAGGTATTGGGTTGGCCAAAAAGTTAGTTCAAGTTTGTTTTTTTTTTCCATAAAATGGCTCTAGTAACACTTAGTTGTCTTTAACTTCATTCAAAAACAATTTTGTTAGATTGTATTGTGACAGCTGTCATATCTTTAGGTAGGATAGATAGAAAACCAAGGCAGGGAGGAGGAGGGAGACATCTCTGCCCACTGACTCAGCAGTCCTGAGCCTGGTCCAACAATATGGGCAGATGTTGCAACACTATGCTGACACCAGAGGAGGAAAGTCCTTGAAATTCTATGTATCATTTCCACTATCTGAGAAAGAAAGCCTTGAAACTGTGTATTCATCCCAAAGCCTGAAAGATGAGAGAGGGTCCACAGTGCCCAAGGAAGAAGCCCATGAAACAACTTTGGTTAACTGTCTACCTCTGGTCACTATCTGTTTTACAAGGGAGTTTCTAATGCTTACAGAAAGAGCCCATAAATAACTTTGAGTAGCTGCCCCAACTTTAATGAGTGACCTTCTGTCATGTACCTATTTTACAAAAAGATGAACAAATGGAGTCTGGAGCAACATAAGGATTCAGGATAACAGACTCCCACATATACCTAAGTTTGAGTAGTCATGCATGCCCAGGAAAGCTGATACCACTTTACCCATGAATCAATATGTAATTTCTTCACCCCCCATCCTGCCAACTATATAAGCCCTCAGAACAAAGGACTCTCTTTCTACTTTCTGGCTACCCCACCTCAGGCCATCTGGGGTGCACACTTGCCACCCAAACCTTTGGCTGCCATTACCCTGCTTTGCCCCAAACTTATGCCTTTCACCCCCCACCTCGGCAAGGCCTATTCTCTTCCATGAAAATGTATCACCAATAAACCCTGCTTCCATGCTAATAGGTTCACTGATCTGTAATTCTTTACTGCACCAGCAGGAAGAATTGAGTTTCTGGGAGTTTCTCCTATAACAATATCAGTGTGCATTTAAAAAAACTTATCAAAATGGGTGATTTTTGTGTAGCCATTTTATTACTGAAAATGGAAGAAAATATGCAACATTTCTGGCATATTATGCATTATTATTTCAAGAAAGGTAAAAATGCAACTGAAAGGCAAAAATAAAAGATTTGTGCAGTGTACGGAGAAGGTGCTATGACTGATCAAATGTGTCAAAAGTGGTTTGCGAAGTTTCATGCTGGAGATTTCTCTCTGGACAATGCTCCATAGTTGGGTAGACAAGTTGAGGTTGATAGAGATCAAATTGAGACATTGAGAACAATTGACATTATACCACACAGAGATAGCTGACATACGTAAAATATCCAAATCAATGTAGTTATTGGTGAAAATTAGAAATTTGTCTTTTATTTTATGGAAAAAAACACATGGACTTTTTGGGCAACCCAATATATAGCAATGCTTTTAACTCAGGTAGTCACCTAGCAGATCTGATACTCCGTGAGAAGTGGGTAATTTCACTATAGGGACAGCACAGATAAAAATAAAAAATTTACTCCCTGGCTGGTATGGCTCAGTGGATTGAGTGTGGGCTGGGAACCAAAGCATCACAGGTTTGAGTCCCAGTCAGGGCACATGCCTGGGTTGGAGGCCAGGTCCATAGTTGGGGGAGCATGAGAGGCAACCACACACTGATGTTTCTCTCCCTCTCTTTCTCTCTCCTTTTCCCTCTCTCTCAAAATAAATGAATAAAATATATGTAAATCCTATATGGAGGAAGATGATAGCATCTAGGACTTCAAATAATTTCCTTAAATTTTCATGTATAATGAATGTTACACAGAGATAAGGTATTATAAACATGAGCAAGAGAAATAGTGAAGAGCAGAGGTAAATGAAAGACTCCAATACTAGAGTTACTGAGCATATCTTTTAAACATCTAAGCCTATATATTCAGGGAAATGAGAAAGAGAAATTAAAAATTGGGATAACAAATCAAGAATTATTCAAAAGAATCAAATATATGGTTTTGAACTAAAAAAGTAATGACTAACATTAAGAATATAATGAATGGGTTTAAAAGCATATTAGACGTAGCTGAATAAAAATTTGATGAACTGGGATATGGGTCAGCTGTAAATATCCCAAATGAAGTATGGAGAGATCAATAAATAAAAATGCAGATGAGAACTTAAGAGAGAGAGGGGAAACAACTAGGTCTAACACAAAAGTAACTGGAGTTCCAGATGGAGGTGAGAGAGTGAGAACAGCAATACTTGAAAATGTGATGTTGAGAATTTCCCAAACTGACAAAAGTCTTCAAACCACAGATTCAAGAAGAAATTCTCACCGTAAGCAGGATAAACACACCAAAGCACAGTTTAAAACTGAGAAAACTAAAAGATGGGAAGATAATTTTAAAGCAGCTGTGGAAAAAATATAAATCATCATCAAAGAAGCAAAAATCCCAACCCTAGGAAACCAAATTAAAGATATACTGTCATAAGAAAGTATATCTTATGCACAAGGTTATTCATTGTGGCATTATTTATAATAGCAAACAATTGAAAAAGAAACAGATATCCATTACAGAAGGACTTGTTGCATAAAGCATGGCACCTACACAAAATACTGCTCTGGGACATTCAGGCACTGTGTGCTCCCAGTATGAGCTGACACAAAGTTTGCAGCAGCCCCTATGAAATATTCTTGTCAGAAACAGTTGACCCTGAATCTCATTGAGTCCTTAGAGTTAACTTCTAATTTATAGCACAAATGGGACTAAAGGAACAAACAAATGACACTTTAAGGAAACAAACAGACAAATTCAGAATTTGGGACATTCTCCAGAACAATACATTTCAGTTCTTCAACAAGACACTGGTATGAAACAAAAAAGGTAGTAGAAGGGAATTTAAAACATAACAACCAAGTGATGTTATGGGACTTTTTTTTCTAATTAAAGTCATTTAAAAATAGTCAAAGCCATTTTTAAGATAACCAGGGAAATTCAAATAATGACTACCAATAGATTACATAAAAGAATTGTTGGTATGTTAGGTGTGATAATGGCATTGCTGCTAAGTAAGAAAATGATCGTGTTTTTAGAGGTGCACCTTAAAATATTTGAGGGTAAAATGACATGAGCTCTACAATTTGTTCATGTGCCATGGAATCTCTATCTTGCAAAGTGGACTATTTGAAGCAACCAGTTTTCCTGTGTCTACTCTGCTTAAATATACTCTGTTTTGCACCATACCTCAATTTTAGCTACTCTGAACATGAAACTATGCCTCTGAGATGACCTCCTTAGGGCCCTCAGTGCAAATTTTGCACAACTCACAGTATTTATACTTTGAATATATGTTTCTGGAACATAACCCTCTTCCCTGATTTGCTTACAATCTGCCTAGCCAATTATACATTGTGAGGTAGCAAATCAGTCAACACAAGCTTCATTTTCTTTATGCAATTTTAATTTCTAACAACAATCTCGTGGTAAAAGCATTGATAGCCCCATTTTAGAGATGAGGAAACAATAGTTCAGGGAAATTAAGCAACTTGTCCAAAGTAATGACCTAAGATTTTTGTGAATGAAATCAGTTATCTACCCACCTCCACCCATAACCCCAAATACATTCTCACAGTTTAGGCTCATACCTGAAAGGGCAGTTGAAGCAGAAATCTTGTTGGTAGTTCCCAATATTAGATGAGGGGGGACGTGCTAAGGGGCTGGTGATTTTCAGCTAGTTGAAGACCGAGTGTTGCCACAATTCTAGAGGTGCTGGTTGAAATAAAATGTCATTATGATCAAGTACAAGACAACTTCCCAGAACTGTATTGAACAAATGACAACTTTCTATTGAATTCATGCTTACCTTCCTCATGAGAGCATGCTCTGAGTTCATAATCTAATTTTTGTAGGAATTGTATAATATGTGAGGAGGTCACTTTCCCTTCTATCTCAGCTTGGCCCATCCCTTATGTGCATCTCATTGCTGGTCCTTGATCAGACTTGACTCTCCGGTGTGGTCGGTGAATACATGGACCACCACCCTGGATAGAGACACATCTAATCCCCAGAAGCAGAGAGAATTGCAGCAATGGTCATGTGGTTTAAATAAATACAGCAACAGTAATGCCAACACAATGTGTTCCCACGGTGAAAGTAATTCAGCAACCCTGTTCAGACCTCTCCTGCTCTCCACCAATTACCAGATCGGCAAGAAATGACAAATTCCACCTGAGCCACCTGGATAATTGTAGAAGTCTTTTCCACTTGCTTTACCCAGTGATGCTGGGCAGAAAGCAGGGCTGAGAAAGGCCCATTGCAGCAAAACAAACTTGCTCCTGTTTTTCTTTAGCAGCCTCATTCTGATGCAGGGAAACCTGGAATAAGTGGCTTTTTTTTGTTTAATTTAAAATGCAGCAGCACTCTTCAAATCCACATGAGGCTATGCTACACTAGCAAACTTCTTCTGGGTGAAATGGGAATATTTATGAACAAGGTAATAGTGAAAAGCTGTTAACATTTATGGAAGGCTTATTGCACATACATTATCTCAGTCCACATAGCAGTCTTATTCCCACTTTTACAGACCAAGAGACTGAGGCTGAAGAAGTTCAGTAACCTTGTTTAAGCTACTAGGTGACAGTCTGGCTTCAAATTCAGGTGTTTCTTTGAGTCAAGAACCTGTGTGCTAAACAAATATGTCCTGCAGGCCTCACATGCAGTATTTGAGGAAGGCTTTGCCTTTCTCACTAGTCTGGGATGCCCAGTGCTGCAAGTAACGGGAAAACATAGAAATGGCTTAAACACCAGGCATTTGTTGTTTCATTCCACAGGGCACCAAATACCAAAACAATCCAAGCCTTATTCAGAGACTCTCCAGTGTCATATTGGACCTGGGTTCCATTTCCCTCACATTTCTGCCCTGTGATTATGGGTCAGTGGTTCCAGTACAGCTTTCCTCCTACAGAATCTTCCAGATGCCAAAAAATGTGGGGTTAAGGGAGGGTTTCTCCGTATACCTCTCATTTTTACAGTGAGGAAAGTCATTTCCAGAAGTCTCTCTAGAGAGTTTTCTTGCTGTGCAATTTGCTAGGGTGTAGTCACAGCCCACACTTATGGCTGTTACTGATAATGGCTTTGCAATGACTGGTTTAGGGTTATCAAAATTTACCACCCCCACCCCAAAAGCTGGGGAGAAGCCCCATGAAGCATATGCATTTCTTTTTTGTGTGTGTTTTATTGATTATGCTATTACAGCTGTCCCATTTTTCCCCTTTACCCCCCTCCACCCAGCAATCCCCCCACTCCCTCAGACAATCCCCACACCATTGTTCATGTCCATGGGTCACGCATAGGTTCTTTGACTACATTTCGTATACTGTACTTACATCCCCATGGCTATTCTGTAACTGCCTATTTGTACTTCTTAATCTCCTGACCTCCTCACCCATTCCTCCATAACCCCCTCCTATCTGGCAGCCAATCAAAATGCTCTCTGTATCCATGATTCTGTCACTGTTCTTGTTTGCTTAGTTTGTTTTCTTAGATTCAGTTGTTGACAAATATATATTCGTTTGTTGGGGACCACTGTGGGGGCCACCCTGCCTGGTGTCAGGAAGCTGTGACCCCCTGTGACTTAGGCTGAGTGACAAACCTCCGGATCAGGAGCCACTAAGGAGACAAAACTTATTCCCCTGGCATGAACCCTACCTGTTTGTTCTGCCCTTGGCCTTTAATGCTAGATCAGTTTCCAATGACGGGTAACAATTCTCTAGGATAGAGAATGGACCTAAGACAGGGGCTGATCTTGTAAACCCTCTGTGAAATAAGTCACACAAGACTGTGGAAATAAATGAAGGGGCTGTGGAAAGGAAGGGGTGATTGGCATTTACCCCTGCCCCCTTTTAGCCTGAGTCTTTGTACTCAGATGTGAGAAATCCTAGTCTCCTTGCAGCCAGAGTCTCCAGCGTTTAGCAAACAGCCAAGGGGCCAGCTGGGACCAGAGACAGTGGACCCCCTGGGTAATCAGACCTGAGACAAAGAATATGCAAGATCCTGTGAGATCTGTTTGCTGGAGGATGTTATTAACTTGGAACTTAAAGGCACAGTCAGGAAACCTTTAAAACCTGTAGTCTTTTCATATGATGAAACTCCAATCTCTGCCCAGAATCACAACAGAAACTCTGTTAACATCTTTGTAAGATACGTGTCCCCTTTGATCCCTTCTGCCAGACTGTGAATCCACAATCTGTGACTGCTTTGTCAATAAAAACCCACGGAGACAAAGAAAGAGGCTGCCCCCTTAGGAGGGGAGCCCGGAGCAGCTCTAAGAATTGGAGAGTGAGCGCTCCATCCCTGACTTCCACTCAGAAAACTGTCTCTGTGCATGATTATTTCTAATATGTTTAAGCGTGTTCATAGCCGGGAAAGGCCTGGGTTCTGCACGCAACAGCAAGTGATTTAAAGTGAGGTTTGAAAATCGCTATGGTTAGTCAGACAGCTGGGTGATTCTAAAGCGAGGTAGAAAGATCGCTACATTCATTGCCATTTAATTGTTCATAGTTTTGATCTTCTTCTTCTTAAATAATTCCCTTTAACATTTCATATAATAATGGTTTGGTGATGATGAACTCCTTTAGCTTTTTCTTGTCTGGGAAGCTCTTTATCTTCCCTTCCATTCTAAATGTCTTTGTTGGGTAGAGCAATCTCGGCTGTAGGTCCCTGCTTTTTATGACTGTGAATATTTCTTGCCAATCCCTTGTAGCCTGCAAAGTTTCTTTCATGAAGTCAGTTGACAGTCTTATGGGAATTCTCCTGTAGCTGACTAACTACTTTTCTCTTGCTACCTTTAAGATTCTTCTTTATGTCTAACCTTTAGCATTTTAATTATGATGTGTCTTAGAGTAGGCCTCTTTGCATCCATTCTGTTTGGGTCTCTCTGTGCTTCCTGGACCTGCATGTTTCGTTCCTTTATCAAATTAGGGAAGTTTTCTGTCATTATTTTTTCAAATAGACTTCCATTTTTTTGCTCTTTCTTTTCTCCTTCTGGCACCCCATGATGTGGAGGCTACTTACTCTATCCCTATTTATTTTTCTTCCCATTCTTTTTTCTTGTTGTTCTGATTGGTTGTTTTTTGCTTCCTGTGTTCCAAATCATTGACTTGATTCTTGTCTTCATCCACTCTAATGTTGTTTCCCTATAAATTGTTCTTTATTTTAATTAGTGTACCTTTTCTTTCTGACTGGATCATTTTTAGGCTATTGAGGTCTTCACTAAGTTCCTTGAGCATCCTCATAACCAGTATTTTGAACTCTGCATGTGATTGCTTATTTCCATTTTTTTTTTTAGTCCTTGTTCTGGAATTTGATCTGTTCTTTAATTTAGGCCATGTTTCTTTGTCTCCCCATTTTGCCAGCCTCCCTGTGTTTCTTTCTATGTATTAGGTAGAGCTAGTTTGATTCTGTGTTTTGGTAGTGTGGCCTAACGTCATAGGTGTGTCCTGTAGGGTTCAGATACATAGCCTTCTCTATCACCCAAACTGAGTACTCAGAGTCAGCCCTTTGTGTGGGCTGAGTTCACCCTCCTCTTGTAGTTGAGCCTTGATTACTGTTGACAGGTCAATGGTAGGGATTTACATGGGAGGGCCAGTCAGCTGCAAGGATCGGCTATATCCACTGATCACCAACCTCCACCCTCTGTGGAGGATCAGCTGTGCAATGGCACAGTGGTGGTAGTACTATGATGTGGTCTGTAGCTGTCCATTGGGTGTGTTGACCCTGGGATTTCCCAGGTGGTACAGGCCAAGGTCATCTCCCACGTGTGTTTTGCCTGGAGACACCCTGCCTGAGCTATAAAGCAAGCTGAATTGGCTGCTACTTGTCCTGGCCTTGGAGATGCCCAGGAAGAACCAAGCTGTGAACCTAGGCTGGTTGCTGCTAGTGCCAGGCCTGGGAGCATTTAAGAGGTATGGATCTTGGGACTCACCAAGGCTGTCTGCTGCTTGTTTGGGAGAATTTAGGAATTTGTGAAGCAAGAGCCAAGAGAAGCCATTCGTATGGAAAAGCAGCTCAGGTGGCCCATAAGTTGGGTGGGATGGAATGTCAAGAGATCTCCAGAGTGGAACAAACAGTGTTACCAGGTTGATCGAGTCTCAGAGATGGCACCAGCCTGCAGGCTCTGTGGCTCTTTGGGGGGAAAGTTCAGGAAAGGGACAATGGCCTGCCTTTTTATCTGGAGAAGGCTATCCACCAGCTTTCACTTTGATGCCAGGCACTTCACTTTCTCCCTATATGCCTTCCAAGCTGCTGCTCCAGTGCTGGAGCTCAGAGGGAGTGAGTATGAGTAAGTCTCTGTGTGGTCTCCTTAAGAGGAACTGCTTGGGACTCCACAAGTGTCTTCCACCCACTCAACCCCCATTAGTTTTAGCAGCCAGAAGTAAATGCTTATCTTTCTAGCACTTGAACCCTGGGTTGGGAGGCCTGGTGTAAGGCTGGGACCCCTCACTCTGGAGATATCCCTCTTGAATTTGTATCCACCACACCTGGACATGGGACCAGCCCATTCCACATCTCCACCCCTCCTACCAGTCTGGATAGATGCATTTTCTTTAATTCTGTAGGTGTCAGACTTTCACTGAACTCAATTTCTGATGGTTCTGAGTGAAGGTTGTTCTACATTTTCGTTGTAATTTTGATGTTTGTTCAGGGTGGCAAGCCATCCTTACCTGTGCCTCCATATTTGTATATATGTTTCTAATACCAGAAGATAATTGAAATCTTTAAACAAGGCAGTACATAGTGGCAGGTGGGGAGAATCGTTACGTATCCAGCAATAGTTTACCACCTTCTACACTTTTGGCTTCCTGATACCCACCTGTGCCATTCTTTATGCTAAAAATAATAGCCTCACACTTAACACTTATTCTTGCTTCTTGAAGGGAGAAAACTTCGGGTCTCATCCATTTTTACATCTGCCTCTAGTTCCTGGACATCTGGGTGATGGAGTTTTCTTTCTTGGTTCCGTATGTTCAATCCAATAGATGAAAAACAAGCTATCTACTCCATAACACACAAGCGTACACTGGGACGAATGGAAGAAGATAATGTTACAAAGCTTAGACTTAAACAGGGGCAACACAGAGACCCTGGTGCGACCATCCCTACTCATCTGGACAGTCAGCTCCCAGGACAGCCAATGGGAAGCCAAGGTTTGGGCCTGTAGGAAGATGTTCCTTGTCCATTTTCCTCAGTAGACCTAGTTCTGCCCTCTGGGAGAGGCTCTCTTGCCCCCTGCCCTACATGAAACTGGTTCCGCTGCCTCGGTGGCTCACCCTCCCTGACCACATCTGAAATGAGCAGTGTGAAATATTTCCGAAGGGTGCACACATTTAGCTGCTTACATCCCGTTGGTTCAGGTTTAGAGGCTGCAATCTCCTTAGAGGTTGAGCGTTCAAGCTGTTCTCCACCAGCATCAGGTTTTCTTTAGCAACAAAGTGATACACGATCACAGCTGACACTTCTAGTCATTTACAAGGGTTAGCAATCAAAGGTAAAACTTTTTATTCGACATGGTCGCTACTTTTGAAATTTTTGCTTCCCATCCATTGTCCTTTGACCTCTGATCTTCTCTTTGGTTTCATGGCCTCTACATTAAGACCTTTGAAAAGTGTAGTCTTTTTTGGAGAAGCTTCCACCTTTATTCACTCTTTGCAGACAGGCTTGCCTCTCTTCCACTTAGAAATAACTAATAATGAGGCATATTTGCAACAGGACTAAGGCATTAAATTTATTGATTTTATTTTCTGATAAGTCTCCTGTGTTCCAGCTGCTACATAAAACTAGCTTTAGCTTGTGAGGGGTAGGGGGACAGAAAGGACTAAGACTTCAAATTAAAAGACTCAAAACCTATTCAGTTTTCAGCCTGCAGGCATAAAACCTGCAAAGCCTGTTTTCTTTCCCTTTGTTCTCATGGGGGCCACAGTCAATTTGTCTCTTTCTTGTAGAAACTTACTGAAGGAATCCACAGATAGCTAAAAAATTCTCATGCATTGAAGTTTAGTTTCTTCTAAACTAAAGGCAAATCAAAACATAATCTGCATCCCTAGGAACAACTGGCTGTTGGAACAAATATTCTGTGACTACATAACATTTATCCCCAACTTCCCAGACTGGAGTAGTGCATCTCTGTTCTCCGTTCTGTCTACTTCATTCAGCAAGTTCTATATGTTCTGGTTTGTTCCTTACAGCTTTCTAGAACAAAATTTGCATCATGCTGATGCTCTAAACTTTATATAACAGCATATTTAATGAAGAGTACTTGAAATTATATGACTTGTTATCTTAACAAGTACAGTGACAAGATATTTCAAAGGTTGTTGTAATCATTGATAATGTTACCAAGAACACAGTTTTTCTCTCTTCCTTCTCCACCATCCTCAGTGTGTTGGCAGCTCAGCTTACCCTAGAATCTGGCTGTAGGATCTCCAGATATTACCTCCCTCACAGAGCTTTTTCTAAAGGCAAAGAAATTTTAAAAATATAGCAATGGCTTGATGCATTTCTGTCTTCCATCTGAGTGAAACACTTACCCAAAAGACTTACCATTTTATCATATTGACCAGAGTGATATTCCATGCCCATGCCTATCAAGTGAATGGAATTCTACTCACTGGTTTGATCAAATCAATATTCATCACCCTGAACTAGAGAAGGGCCCATAATATTCAAGAATCTTTTTGCTGAAAAGGCAAAAAGAATGATTGTTGGGTAGGTAACCACATTGTCTAATAGCCTAAACTTGTACTTTGGAACAGTGTCTTTTAAAATCCATGACTGTGGTGTTCTGATGGATATTCCCATGCACCTGGACCCCACTCACACCTGAATTACTAGACATTCCAGTAGAAGGTGCAGGAAAATTCTAACAAGCTCCCAGGTGACTCTTTAGCACATTAAAGATTGAGGACCCCTGCAGGAATCTTTGGGATCTCATCTGACTCCAATTTATAGAACATTGTCCTTGGTAGATATTTAATAGAGCTTAATTAATGTCATGTTCAGAAACTGATGGTCTCTTCTTTTCTTTTAAATCTTTTTCCAGACAAAGTTGTCTAATTTCTTTATTACTTCCTATGGGATCAAGCACTTTAGAAGCCCAATGAAGGCCATTTAAAAGGTTGTGTTTTCCTTTTCTACTAATTTTATTCCCATAAATGAACTAAGAGAAAATATGATTTTTTTTAAATTAGATGGAAAAGTAAAAGTAAAATTAAGTTTTTATTATACACTTTTGAGGAAACCATTTTCTCTGGGCTAGCTTTGATGAAAATTGACATAGCATCTAGACTGAGAATAAAGTAAAGGTAATAACATCCTAAAACTGGATAACTGTTCATGTTAATCACTTGATGGCTGCATAGAACTTTTTTCTCCAAAGAAAGCTACCTTATTTCCTACTCAACTTGTCACTCAGATCTATACATGTTTCTCATCCTTTGCGAATGATTGATTTCATTTCATGGGACAGATCATAATAAGAGTTAATAATTATAAGTGCTAGCATAGTGCTTACAATGGGCTGAGCACTAATCAGGTACTTTATTTGTATTAACTTACTGAATCCTGATACCAATTATTTGAGGCATATACCTTCACTACATCATAAGTCCAATTTTACTAATAAGAGAACAGAGGCAAGTTCAAATGCCCACCTTATCCTCATTCATAAGGATAAGGTGGGCATTTGAACTTGAAGTCTGGCTGCAAAGACTGTCCTTATAACCACGAATCTGTCAATGGCCCTCAACTGACACAACAAACTATTATCCTCTTAACAACTAATAGCATGTGTTGAGTTTATAAAATTTTGTAACTAGTTTAAAGCATCTAAAAACCAACAGAATACTTTTAAAAAATTCTGGATTATGGCCTTCACTGAAAAATCAGAAGATTTGTGCTGACAATATTAGGCCAGGAACATCCCATGGTAACCAATAGTTTGATCTGAGTAGAAAATATCCCGTCAGAGGATCATGCTCCTGTTTGCTAGAGTTTCTCTCACCCCCCATTACTTCCTGAGACTGATGCTGGGAACTTCTGCTATTTGTTTTATTATAATAAAGGCAAGGACCCACAGCTCTATTTAAGGGAAATAATGTGATTTGGTGATTAAGTTCATTGATTCTGGAGCCAGGCCACTCGATATATTATTGTATAATCGTAAGAAGTTACTTAACTTTTTACGCCTCACATTGCTTATCTGTAAAATAGGGATAATAATAATATACACTAAAATTTTTGTGTTATTAAATGAGTTAACACATGTAAAGTGTTTAAACTAGCTTATGGCCCTTGTGAGTACCATGCTGTTATTTTCCCATCAGAAATGGGAAAATGAAAGATGGACCAAGAGCACCCTTGCTTTGTGGAAAATGGAGGAGAGCATATCACTTTGGGTAAATGAAGAATCTTCCTATGTGAAGTTCAATATGCAGACAAGTTTGCGACTCAGCATAGGTAGATTGGGTCCCACCCCACTGCATCATCTCAGCTCAGTTTCTAAAAGGCAAGGAGCAGGGATATCATCTCCTCTATCAGTCACCAAGAGTTCCCTGTTGAAGAAGCATTATTTCAATCCACTTTTTACATCTGTGGAGCCTGAGGCTCAGATTGCCCTGTGACTCCACCTCATGCAATGCAGACTTGGGATGCCAGAGCCAGGACTCACAGCCCAGCCACCAGTGTCAGAGGCAGGATGCCTTCCATCAAGCCTCCCAATCCAACCAAGTTCCACCACCTCATGTATTTACTATAAAATAATTTATTGCACCTAAAATCATGTTTGAGGCATTGCGTGTCACTGCATCTTTAGTTTACTTGTAAGTGGGAAAGTCAGGGGCTTTTTGACTCCTGGGTCCATTTTTATATCAGTAGTTAAAGATTAATTAATTTGTTCAGGGGTGTAAACTTTACTGTTTTCAAATGTTATGCACTTTTTTAACTTTATCCAGAGTTTGAAAGGTCCCTGCTTTTGCTAGTTTCTGGGTGAAGATGCTGTGAGCAGTGACGTTGAGAAAGGGTCACAGCTCCCTCTTCTCGCTCACAGAATCGGCACAAGATGAGTAAAACGGCAGGTCTTTTAGTGGTTCCAGTGCACTGTTTCTGATCAGCATATCCTCACTTGTTCCTTTATCCCACATCGCCTTACTTAGAACATTATCACTCTTAGGTATTTTTTAATATGTGGAGAAACTGATCATTACAAGGAAATGTCAGGGTGTCTAATGCACCCTCACACTGTATATAATTTTCCAAGAAAGTGTTGGGTGAATAAACTCACAGAGTAAGTAACAAAGCCCTAACGTCACGGCTTGATATTTAAGACTCTCCATAATCCAGCACCAATAAACATCACTCTAAATCTCTACACACCGCACAGCACCTGGCAAGAGGGTTTTGCTGCCACCACAGTGCTCCTTCTGCCTACATCCAGGCATTACTGACTCTAAGAAGTATTTCTGGATATTTTCTTTTCATTATCACAGGCTTGATCACATCCTTTTTTAATCACCCTTAAAATATGTACCCATAGTTCTGCCTCTTCCCACAACACCATGAGGTCCCTGAGAGCAGAGACTGTGTCTCAGGTTTCTGCTTAAATTAATTTTATGCCTTTAATAATTTCAGTTTTTATTTTATAATCTATAATTACCATGCAAACATTCTTTCAAGATAAGTTGAAAGACAGATCCCTTTAAATCCTCTGATATTAAATAATCAACTGCTTATTTTCCACTAGCCATTCTAGGTCCACTAGAATGTTTACATAATTTCACAATATTCTGATACAGCACAGATACCACAATAGTGGCTGGTATATATTGAATCTGAACTATGGCCAAGGTGTCTCTGCTGTGCTTCATAGTTAGTATTATATTAATAATGAGGTCAGAGCCATGTATCATCATTCCCAGCCTGGAGCCAGGCAGGTCATATAAATGCCAAGGCAAGTGGTGGGGCAGACATTCAGACTGCACGCTATGCTTTCTCATCTACTGCTCTACACAGCTTCTCCAAGCAGTCTTTGTAATCTGCCCATTGCACACTTGACATTGTATCATCATTTGCCATATAATTTAGTTTTTAGGGAGTATTTATATAATAGCAATGAAAATAATTTCAAAATCCAAAAGACTGTTAAAAAAGGAAAAGAAATCAGTAACAAGAAATGTCTTATTAATTTACTTCTCAGAACCTAACGCGAAACTCGTACTTGAATTGTGGAATCTGTTGATTTGATTTGATCAGCT
The DNA here is from genome assembly GCA_004024845.1 of Tonatia bakeri. NCBI lineage: Eukaryota > Metazoa > Chordata > Mammalia > Chiroptera > Phyllostomidae > Tonatia > Tonatia bakeri. The sequence continues at coordinate 1,686 of PVIA01010820.1, read as the reverse complement.
TTCTTAGATCTCTACAGGAAAGTGTAGAGTCCTTGTCTAGGAGGAAGTATCTCTCCAGGGAGACACATGTTTTTTAGGAGAACAAGAAGCATGGTTAACACAACCTGGATTTCTCCTTGTACAACCACTGCAGGGCGTGACCCGTAATGAGTGTTTAATACATGTTCTTTCTGTAATTCACGCATCAGTTTAGCTGAATCCGTCTTGGCAATGATGCTGAAATTTTGGACTGAGCAAATCAAAACATTTGTACTATAAACAAATCCTTTGTAGCACTCTTGAAAATTCTTTGAAATCACACATATTTGTGACTTTGGAGAAATCTATAAACCATCTTCCCACAGCCTCTTGCTGCATCTTTCTCTTCCTTAATGCCATGCAAGGTGACAAGGAGACACGCTGAGGGCTCCTGGTTTGCTGACAGTACCTTTGGTCATGAATGTGTTGCTGAAATCCAGCTTTATCAAGTTGCAAGTAACAAGTAATTACCATGCAGCACATCACCTGGAGTGCCATTATGCAAATTTGCATATGGCTCAGCTGCACAGTTTAGACAAATATTTATCATTGTCCTAAAGCCTGCCTTGCAAAGAGAAAACAGGCCAAGCGGTATTCTATCATTGCACATTCTCTATTTTTCAAAACAGAAGTGAACTAGGCTGTGTTTATCTAGGACACTCAAACTTTTCAGATGAAATATCCTATTAGTCTTTTGTAGAGGAAGGAAGTTTTAAAGAAACTTTGATTAACCTTAAGAAGAGAATTCAGAAAAGAGAGTTGTCTTTCAAAATGTTAAGGGCCATCATGGAGAAGAGAAAGCAAACTTGATTCTGTTGTTCTGAAAGGCCCCTTTGGAATACGTGGGTCAAAATCAAAATCACAGAGACAGCTCTCAACCCAATCTAAGGATCTAAGGTAGAACTTTCCCCCAGCGAGGCTATTCTGGGAAAGTTGGACTTTTTTTTTTTTTACATACAAAGCATTTATAATCTTTAAATTTTTGGATTTGGGTTTTTTGTTCTCTGACACAGACACTGGCCCACAGTGTCCGCAGCATCATGGATAAGACATGAGACATTCATATGGACTACTGAGTCCTGTGGAGGAAAAGGGTCAGCGCAGTTACCCTCTCAAGGGGAGGGCGCCTCGGAGTGGCTGGCCACTCTCTCAAAGGAGAGTGCCCCGATCCTTTCTTCACAGGGTTCTTATTGGCTTTTAATTTGCACAGAAGTACAGGTAAAGTTCATTATTTATTGTCAGGCAGTAAGGATCAAACAATAGATAACATACAAAGAACTCTGAGGGCCTATTCTGAATCAGGGTCTGTTAGCTAATGGGCTACAAAACTCTGGGAAGCAAACTCATTTCCTGCCCAGACGTTTATGTTTTACTTAAGAGCATTCTTAGTGAAGCAGGTTTCACAGGAGTTTATGTATTCTTTCTCAGGCCTGATCCCCCCAGGGAAACCCACCCTTTCCAGCACAGGGCTGCACCGCCCTCTGCCATTGTTTTGGGATTAAGTCAGGCAGGGAAAGTAAGGCAGCCAACAGATTAGGAGACTTCTAGCAGGCAGAATGAGGACTCAGGCTTTGTCAAAGCTGAGGGGTGAGGGTCCGTCACCCCCTTTCTCCATAGCCCCCCAAGTCCTTTCCTGGGGCCTCCACGTGATTGTGCCTGTCTTAGGTC